>JANEYF010004667.1:35000-255000 GCA_029963845.1 Rhamnusium bicolor | reverse complement strand
ACGTACGTACGTACGTATGTATGTACGTACGTACGTATGTATGTACGTACGTACGTATGTATGTATGTATGTATGTATGTATGTATGTATGTATGTATGTATGTATGTATGTATGTATGTATGTATGTATGTATGTATGTATGTATGTATGTATGTATGTATGTATGTATGTATGTATGTATGTATGTATGTATGTATGTATGTATGTATGTATGTATGTATGTATGTATGTATGTATGTATGTATGTATGTATGTATGTATGTATGTATGTATGTATGTACGTATGTACGTATGTATGTATGTATGTATGTATGTATGTATGTATGTATGTATGTATGTATGTATGTATGTATGTATGTATGTATGTATGTATGTATGTATGTATGTATGTATGTATGTATGTATGTATGTATGTATGTATGTACGTATGTATGTATGTATGTATGTATGTATGTATGTATGTATGTATGTATGTATGTATGTATGTATGTATGTATGTACTGTATGTATGTATGTATGTATGTATGTATGTATGTATGTATGTATGTATGTATGTATGTATGGATGCATGCATGCATGCACGCATGCATGCATGCATGCATGCATGCATGCACGCATGCATGTATGTATGTATGTATGTATGTATGTATGTATGTATGTATGTATGTATGGATGCATGCATGCATGCATGCATGCATGCATGCATGATTCCATTTTTTGGTCAGTACACTTTAATGTTTTGACCCCTTTAACCCATCATGGCAGTAATTCCAATATTTTTTTGATATTAAAATTTATTTGGTCGCCTCACCAAATTGATATGGATGAGTAGACCTGCTCGCGTCATCTTTCAAAAGATATGTAAAACTGTCGGTTCCGTGTATTGTCGGAAGTTGTGGAAACAAAATACACAGACTGCCAGAAATCATATTATACCAAATTTATTGTGGCAGTTGTTACAATTACATAAAATTAATAATTTAGGTCAATTGTTACTTTTTTATTATTTTAACATTGATATTTATACTCGTTGAATTGATTTTATTTTCTCAGATATGAAATATATTTCATTCATTATTTATCAACAAAAATTAATAATCAACCATTAACGAAAAAGTTGCTCATTTGTTATTTATTATTTATTAAAGAATAATTAGATGATAGATACTTGGAAATAATTTTTAAATTATTTTAATAGAAATAGAAAATGCCTTCAAAATAGGCAATATTTGATAAAAAAAGCATTCATTGGTTCCTTCTTTAAATCAAAATATTTTCTTAAATTGGCACATTTTCAAGACCAATCAAAATAAACATAAAGTGTGGGGGATTGTCGGAAGGTATTTGTAACATCCTAATCGAATATGAAGGATATGGGTATACTATTTAAAACAACATCTTTTGAAAGATCATTTTAGGTTAATCATATTACAAGGTTTATTGAAAAATTTATATATAAATATATAGGGTGTGTTTCATTTTCCTTAATAAAGTTGCTTACTGCCAAACTGAAACAAATGCCTTGTATAACAAAAAAAAAAAGTTATTTTTGAAATATACTATTTTGAATGTATATACATATATATATACATATGTATATATATACATATATATATATATATATATATATATATATATATACATATGTATATATATACATATATATATATATATATATATATATATATATATATATATATATATATATATATATATATATATATATATATATATATATATATATATATATATATATATATATATATATATATATATATATATATATTATGTTGACATCTAGGATGTCGGTCGGATAGTAGCATTCAGACCATATGAGAAGTTTCATACCTCTCACCACTATTCACTTCACCCAACATTAGTTTAGTCCACCTGGGCTAGGGGTCGCCGCTCTCGGTACTTGCTGTGATGCAAGTCGCTATCCGCCACAGAGACATCTAGGATGTAGGTCGGATAGTAGCATTCAGACCATATGAGAAGTTTCATACCTCTCACCACTATTCACATATATATATATATATATATATATATATATATATATATATATATATATATATATATATATATATATAATAATTAAATATAATTTCAAGGAAACAACTACTCAGCGGGCAAATACCCCGACCTGCATTGAATTACACCTTCAAATCATGATAGATGGAAAGCCAATATCATTTGTCAATTCCTAACCAGACATAGATCGATTTCGAATTTATTTGTTCTCTTCAGTATGCCATAGGTTATGGAACAGACAAATGATAGTGGCCAAAACTGCTAGTTATATACTAACTAAGGTGAAGTGAATAGTAAGGTGAAGTGAATAGTGGTGAGACGTATGAAACTTCTCATATGGTCTGAATGCTACTATCCGACCGACATCCTAGATGTCTCTGTGGCGGATAGCGACTTGCATCACAGCAAGTACCGAGAGCGGCGACCCCTAGCCCAGGTGGACTAAACTAATGTTATTAATTATGATTTGAAGGAAACTACTACTCAGCGGGCAAATACCCCGACCTGCATTGAATTACACCTTCAAATCATGATAGATGGAAAGCCAATATCATTTGTCAATTCCTAACCAGACATAGATCGATTTCGAACTTATTTGTTTTCTTCAGTATGCCATAGGTTATGGAACAGACAAATGATAGTGGCTAACCTGCTAGTTATATACTAACTAAGGTGAAGTGAATAGTGGTGAGAGGTATGAAACTTCTCATATGGTCTGAATACTACTATCTATATACATATATATATATATATATATATATATATATATATATATATATATATATATATATATATATATATATATATATATATATATATATATATATATATATATATATATATATATATATATATATATATATATATATATATATATATATAAATCAAGAATGAACAAAAAGTCCATTTAATCGTTAAAAAAATTGCAAAGTAATATTGTTCTGAAATTACTATTTATAATGTCCAAAATTTGGTAATAGTAATATAATAATAATAAGCGATGAATCGAAACTGTGATAGATATAGTAAATAATAAAAGTCAACATTTTATTTTATAACCAATCGCCGATGTTATTTTCCTTATAAACAGAATTACTTGAAAAACAAAAAGATGACAATCCGCAAATATTTGTTTTCACAATAAAATAAAATGTGTACTGTCCCAACAACAACAGGGCAAAGAAAAGAAATCTTTTTTGTTTTTTATAGCTTTCAAATATCGTTTTTGTATTTAATAAATAACGAAAACAATAACAGTGAAATAAAGAAGTTAAAATTGTTTGCTAAAATGTATTATTTAAAAGTATATCGGCGAAAGAGACTAGGGGAACTTTGAAAAGAGGATAAAGAGGCGAAGTAAGCTAGCAGACTCTGCCGATAATAAAGGATTTGCTTTTATCGGTTTGTTTTTATTGTCCTCCCTTGAGTGCCACCTTATTCTATTATAAACAAATTGAGTTGGACTGTAAAGGGTATTTTGATATTCTGTTTTGGAATACAAAATGACACGGTGGAATTTCTCACACAAACCTATAATCATAATCGGTGGTAAGAAAACAAGAAAACATTTAGAAATATTTTCTGTCTATTTATGACAATCAGTTTTTATTTTAAATTAATCGATCGTGTGTGTGAACAATGCCAATTTTAATATTCCAAACGCAATTACAGTTCTTAAATAAATTAGATTTATTAATTTATGTAAAGGTTCGGATAGAAATACTCCAACACAAATTAATGGAGAACAGATGTTAAAATAACAAAGTTTTAAAAACGACAAATAATATTTTAATTTGTTTTTATAGTCCTGTACCAAAGAATCAAAAATACCAAGTTAAACATACATGGTTGAGAATAATCAAAACACTACCTGTCAGCATTCGACTACCCATACAAATGGTTAACTTCTAAATTTCGTTCACCCCTATTTTTATGTTAATGATTTTCATGTAATGTAGTGTCACGATTATTATCTCCTTTTCACAATTTTATAACTTTAAAATTAGTTACTTTTTAAATTTTCATTTAATTTAATTTCTCTTTTAAAAAATCCATTAAATTTCCTAGAGACCAGAGAGTTATTTAAGGTGATTTGGAAGGAGGTTAACTTGGACTACGCAGTCATTTTTATATATTTGCAGAAAACAATTTGAATGACAACATAATATCGATTCTTTGATAATAGCATTCGAAACTTAATAGGATGAACATTGAAAATGTTTTTAAACCAAGAATTACTTCTCTGTTAGCAAGATGGTGCCCCGCGCTATTACGGTTTATCTATCCGACAGTGTTTGTACTGAATTTTGTACCACTTCCAATTGATAGCAGAAATTATATAAACTTTTTTGCTCTAAATGGAACACTCTGTATATTTTCAAAAACATGTTAGAAATCTTCAATACAAATTCAGTAATATCGGGTTTAGTGGCGCCGCCATTTCTAGTCGCCACTGAAATACTGAGGAAAAAATTAAAACTGCTTATGGGATCTCAATTAATTTATTAATGAATCACAGCAGCTGTTCAAAATGTCCACCATTTCCTTCTTGACAATAACTTAGCCGATTACGAAAACCTCCGAGGCAACTCAACTCAATTTCACGTTGGATTTTCAACTTCAAGTCATCTAAATTATCGCGTTTTTTGTACATTACACTCTTCAAATAATCCCACAAATAAAAATCTGGAGAGGCCATATCCGGATATCGGCTGGCCATTCAACAGCACACCTTCTTTTAATCGATGGTAAATTCAATTTTGAGCAAAAGATATCTAATAAACTAATATTTACAACTGCTTCCTAAGAGCGCCATGGTTTGTCAAAGATGGCCTCCAGTAACGGATTTTTGTCAAATTTACGGTTTTTAATGCAAGTAATAATAATTGATTATCCAAATGCACAGATAAATACTATCGGAAGACCTAACGCAAACTTTAAAGATGACGAGGAGGTAATTGTTAAGGTCGAAAATAATCCTCAGATTAGTGTTCGCCAGATTTTGCGACATATCGAATTTCCTAAAGGTCGAGTATTATGGCGTATATTAAAGCAACAATTGCTCCTTTGCTGTCACTATCACCGAGGGCAAGCTTTACAAGAGAGGAATTTTGCGCCACGTATTGCGTTTTGGAATTCGATTTTAAGTCAGAGCATATTAAATAATGTGTTTTGTACTGATGAAAGCAATTTACTAATAACGGGAATAAAAACTTCCATAATATGCATTTTTAGATCGACGAAAATCCCAACATAATTCGCAGGCATGATTTTCAACACTTGTTCTCTCTAAATTTATGACCCTGTATATTTATAATCAGTTAATTGTTGTGTTAATTATGTGTGTTATCCGATGATCTAAATGCCAATAACTATCTAGATTTTCTACAGAATCATTTGAAAGATTTACTTGATAATGTTGCAGAAAATGTTAGACTAAATATCGTATCTCAAATGGATGAAGTAGCAGTTCACTGGATAAAACGTTCGCAACTGGCTCAACAGGAACTCCCAAGGAAGGGCGAAGCGGTCCTGTGGCATGGCCTCCTGAGTCACCTGATTTATGTTTAGATTTTTATTTCTAGGGCTACATGAACCAAATGGTATATCCGCATGAAATTAATATGCGGGATGGATTGATTCAACGGATTAATACAGCAATAATTACTAAAAGGCAAAATCTGCAAGAAAGAAACAGTATTACCAATTCAGTCATTTGGCGCTCAGAAGCATGCATTCAAAGCAATTCTGGGCAGTTATTATGATTAAATACATACAATCATTTTCCATGTTTTGTTAATTTATGTAGATATTAATTTTTTTAAATTTAAACCATGGCAAATAATAGTAGTCAATTCAACTTTTTCTTCTCATAACTGGACTTTCTGTCTAAATATTATGCGGTTGACGAGTGTAAATGGCTTATGTAATGGTTTCTTAATTACTATTATTATTCTAAAAACCTGTTTCTGGAGGCCATGTTTGAAGGGCCACAGCGCCCTTAGGAAGCATTTACGGATACATTTCTGGCTCAAAATTGAATTTCCTATCCGTGGTTGTCGTATGGCTGTTTAGTTTTGGGACACCCCATATTATAAGATGTATGTTTGTAACAATATTTGTATCATGAATTAACTTTGAATTATACAAATTAAGTACTTCTAAAGTTCCCGATATCAAATCAAAATAAGATCTTTCACTCTGGTAATTTAAGAGTAGTGGGTTGCATTGCATTTTTAGCGAAAAGTTCTTATTGTAATCTTTGTGTAGATTGTTATTGCTGCGGCGGGGAGAAAATAACGTCTAACCTCGAGGCGGATGGCGTAACGACGATTAAGCCCGCCCAACCCTAATGAAGTAACCATCGCCAAAAGTTTCCAACGCGTTTTAATGTTCTTTCGTGTTTTTATAATGACACGCTCCGTCGATGATGTCTCACACCAAGTTTCTATAGTATAAAATGAACGAAATTACCACAAATTCCTTGCCAGACAAAAGCTAAACAGGCTACACTTAAGTATTCTCAATAAAATTGCATCAGTATCCAAGAGATAAGGCTGAATTTTTTATCCCAAGACATTATTTTCATTAATTTATTATTTCTCTTTATCGACCACTTTTTTCAATTGCCACTGAAAGTGGAAAATAATCATTACATTTTATACGTGGAAGTAAATTAGGCAGAAAGATGTTATAAATACTGGTATAGCTTTTACCAGAAAATATCGTATAGACCTATATTATTTACTTTTTATATTTTACAAGTACGCATAGTTAATTTTTTTAAGTCGTTAAATAATTACAAGAAAAAAATCTTCAATTCCAACGCTAAATAAAACTCTGGGTTATTCTAAAGACATGTTTTCTGTGCGGAATGTGTATTTATTAAACAATAATAGAATTTTTCTAAACAAAAATTTGGCATGTCATTTTACAGAAATTGGAAAAATGCATCAAACAGGCATTACAACTTAAGTTTTTGCACTAATGTTAAAATGATAATAATTAAGTAGAACTCTTCGTATATATAAGAAAAATTATTGATTCAACTTCTAATAGCATTGTATATGGTAGAGCAATTAAAAATTGTTGGACTAACTTTAAAATCATACACAAGGATAAATAACTGTATCAGCTCTACATTCTACAAAGATTTTGTCTAATCTCTCACAGTGTGCCTTCTCCATGTTAACGATACTCTACAAAATTGTCATTATTATTATTATTATATATATTTTTTTCGGTTTCCCGAGCGCCGGACAGTCCTACCATGGCCCCTATTATGATTATTATTTCATCGTGTCACAGCAGTTCCTGTATATGATGCTTATTGATAAACTCTGATATTCGAATTTATTTAAAATTATGGAGTGGAATATAAACATTCTTTGGGATTTTGCTGTCATTCCTGCCTTCACACCTATCAGCTGCAATGCAATTTAAATCCATATGCAAACATGTTGTTTTATTCAGCAGTAACTACTGTGACTACATAAAGCTCAACATTCTAGATTTTAATTACTGTTACCATATCTACTAAAATATTACATGCCATCTAGCGAATCAAGTCAAACAAGCCATACGAATCATTGGTGACACTGTTATGAAATCTCTTGCTATTTGACACATATCGTAGTATTCCTGATGATCTCAGCCCTGAAAAGTGGACTGTTGTTAAATTTACGGTCTACCCTGCGTAAAATATCATTCGGTAACAAAATAACAAAAGTAGATCTTAGAAATATAGTTCAGTGATATAATTAAAATATCCAAAATTTTAGTTAATCTAGTTCTATAGTCATGACATATTTTTTTCTTTTCAAGTACTTATATTCAAACTCTCAACTGTGAGATTTATTTTTTGTTAAAATTTGTAGTGTCTATTGGCGTTTTAACGTCTTAAATATTATATAAAAGTTTGTAACCCTAACACTGATTACTGGATAGGATAAAAATATTCTTTTAGTTGACATTAAAGCCGTTTACAACTGGTTGCTATTTAGAAAATATCTAAAACATCGTTCAAGAGTTGTTTCTAAGAAAGTGTAATTTTCTTCTATCTTGACAGCTTCTTAGGAGACATTTAAATATGTATGTTTATTGGTATTTTATTCTTGTTAGATCACAGTGTCCCCACAAAATATTTGTATTGAACAAACATCATGTAAACATAAATTGCCCACAAAATCGTATTGGTATCTGGTTTGTTTTCAAATTCGATAAAATGGAACTTTTTGAAAAAAAAATCTGCAAAATTATTAAATATAGTTTCTTAAGTCTCTATCTATGCATGGTGGACATAGCTAAATACTGTTTTGTGGCTATTAATCTGACTATTAAAATATAAAAATTTCAGGAAACTGAACTTAGACATATATTTGTGTTGTACAGGTATACAAATTAAAACCGCAAGTTCTGCTAACCTAATTAATGATTTGCATATGTTACATGGCATTAAATGCTAAATTTGTTTGTTTAAATCAAACCGACTCAGCATTTCGTTGCATTATTGTCGTTATAAATTTTAAACCAAGTGACTTACAAATTCTGGCATTCCGTTCAAGAGATCTTGTCCTTCCTTATCTTGCTCACATACATATGTTTGGGGGATTCACTCGATAACACTAGTTTTCCCGCCTGTGACACCACAGGCACCGGTTTTCGTAATACTGCAGTTTCACACGAAAAGTCGTCATGTTAAAACGTTAATGTTTGTAAATATTTTATTTGTACTTATTTTATTTACGTTCAAAACAATAGCATATTTTTACTGAACTAAACAGAGCAGTTTAAAAAAGTTTGAAAGTTTTTAAAAGAGCGGTAGTTTTAAGAACGGGAGGGGGGATGAACAAAAAAAAAGTTGCTTACACACATCAATACTGCAATAAATGCAGGAACATTTTCACGCGATGTATAATGAAATAATGTTTGTCCACAACTGTAGTGTATTTCCTTACATACACAGTAGGTACTGTTTGCTAGGGATGGGGTAAATAAATCAATACTGTAGTATATTTGTACTAAAGCAAGAAGACCAGTGGGGTAAGAGGGTTGCATGCATGTTGTTTACAGGGGAAGAAAAACAAACAAAAAAATGTTAGCTAGTTGTGAGCTGAAGCGGGCATAAAAACTAGCGCGGACTTACGATTGTATTACTGTCGCTACTGACGACTGATTACGTATGTGCGTGATTATTTGGTGCGTTCATTACCTGCTTTGCGAGTTTCGACTTTTAATTATTATCGATTCGTGCCATTTGTAATCCATGGTCAGTTATTTCATGCATATACGTTATTAGGTAGTTATTATACAAAATAAGTTTAATTCAACGATTTATTGTTTTACTCCGAATCACATTGCACAATTAAATTACTTGATTAAATTATTTAAAACATTTTAGTTCCAAAATATAAACAGTTTAAAATGGTCACATTTTGTGCATATATAAAACAAAAAAATATTATCACTAGAATATATACAAGGAGAGGTAAGAAAGCTCCAAATCACGGGTAAGTCCCGCATAGAATATAACCGTGGATATGTGTTTCAAACTTATTGGTCTTCATTGGCACGATGTAGCTAAATTGAAAAGATGGGCGCAACTTAGAAAAAAGACAGAAACTAAAACCACTTAACAGGAGCTAGTCGCACATTTGTGGCTTTAATTGGAAAACCCCGTGTTTACAGGACTATAACCAACATCGCCACAGAAGCCAACTATAGCTAGCTACGTAGAAATTCCTACCCAAGAATTCACATAACACAAGAAAATGTACACCAGCACAAGGAAAGATAAAATTTGTTGTTATATAGTTGTTGCTGTTGCTATAATTGCTCTCCATGGCGATATTGGTTGTAGTTCTGTAAACACGGGGTCGTTCAAATTGAAACCACAAATGTGTGACTGGTTCCTGTTCAGTGGCTTCCGTTTGTGTTCTTTTCCTAAGTTGTTCCCATCTTTTCAACTAATCAATGCCGATAAGAACTAACATGTCCAAAGTACATGTTCACGGTTGCATTTTTTATGCGGGCTTTACTCGTGATCTAAATATTTTTTACTTCTCTTTGTACTGATGTACTATATGTTCCCGCGATAACGTTTACTTCTGTCTTTTTCCTAAGTTATGTCCATCTTTTCAACTTAGCTACACCGTGCTGATGAGGACCAACACTTCTGCAACTTAATAACCTAACTGTAGATAAATATATCAGTGATATCTATGGATACAATATTGTCATAAATTTCCAAGGACAAAATTAACGAAAATACTCAAAGTACGGTTAATATTAAAAAGAACTAAATCCAAATACAAGAACTTATTTCATCTTCAACTAATTTACATAAATTTTTTCTATTAGTTTAAATACATAAAATGTAAAATACGATTGACACTTTTTCGTAATTATGATTGTTTGAAAGACACAATCTGCCACTTGTTTACACATAATTATTGTTAATATTAATAATATGCTGGCTCCAGGTGTTTTCGTTCTAGCTCAATTTTAATTAACAAACTATTAAAAGTATAGTTTGTTGGTGGCTCCTTTCAATTTATTTACATTTATTACTAATTTTTTTATCTATTTTGTCTGATATTATAGAATTAAAGAAATGTAATTTAAAAAAATTTAAAACGTATTTGAAGTATCCGATGTACAGTTATCAAACTAAAATACGTGAAAGTAAGCACTAGAGTATTAATAATTAAATGCGACAATACAGTAGATTAACCCCAACTGGCACCTAAAATTAAAATTAAACCATAACGGAAGTGAAAAGCTCTGTAAAGATAATTTGATATTTAAAATGTTTTTCACAAAGTACAGTCAGGGTTTATCAGTATTTGATTTAATAATGTCCAGATTTCATTAAAATATTTTAATGAACTTTACGTAAAACTTTTTCAAAGAAAAAACTTTTGTCTCCGGCTTTTTTTTCAATAGAGAGAGAAAATCCTCAAACATGTTTGGCTAAAATGCAGTACCGTTAAAATTATAGTAATGTTCTTTTAAATAATTAAATAATTTAGTTAATTTTTTCATTTTTTACGTGTGGTTGCCTCATCCATTACTTTTATTCGAAAATTTTCACTATTTTCACAAAAGAAACTACATATGCATAGGACTTGTGGATAGGTTTCAATGAATAATCGTCGAGATGCCTCGCAATTTCTTTTAAATAAACCTATATTTTTTCACAAAAACTTAAAACTTTCACAACTTTCATTAAGTTCATAATATGTATCCACTTATAGTGCGTATGTATTTTACTTACCCTTTTTAAAAATACACTGCAGTACATTTTGAAAGCTTATCAAATGAGATTATTCCAAGCGATTACTGTAACCAAGTAAATCTATGTTAGTCATTTCTTGATATGAGGTACATCTTGTAATCTAGTTGTAAACAAGTTCAGCTATTTTCCGACTGCACATATTTTTTTACCATCCGCTGTTCCAGTGATGTTTACGTTTCTTTATTATTAATTATTTTTTTATATATATGTATGTATAATGATCGTAATAACGCAGGGTAGTGTAAGACGCTATTAATGTCCAACAACGCCACGTACAGAGGATTTGGCCCCGAGAGCTTTTTCGACACAATAAGGATTGTCCTACTATGTCGAAAGAAACCTCGCTACCCCTAAGATTATGCGCAACTTTTGGTGGAAAATCGTTTGTATGCAGTTAAGCAGACGTGCAGCAATTCAAGTGAAATGCAAGGGGCTGTGTTAAATTTAATTACAGAAATTTTAACATGACAGATAATGGAAATAAGTAATACATATTTATTATCCAAGAGTTAGTACTCAGTTACAAGACAATAATCTCAGTCAATCAGAAACAGAAACCTCTTCTTCCAACTCTGGTGCTTCACAGGGCTCCATTCTATCACCCAGTCTGTTCTTTATTTATAGGTGTTTCAAAAAGAGCGCAAGATTTGAATTGCGCGCCAGTTTGGCTCTCATGACGTCAAGATATTGCGATATGCCAGGTCGATAGGAGACAGATGGGAGTTAGTAAACATGGAGCATTGCACGATAGAACAACGTGTCCTGACATTGTTATCAAAATGGCGAAAGTTTGATTCCCACGATTCGTAAAGTGCATCCAATTTTCGGTCGAAATAATGTTCCTCATTCATCTACTGTGAAAAGAATAATCGAAAAATTCGAAAGTACTGGCTCAGTTGATGATGTAAAACACACGACACGAGCTCGTAGAGGTCGTTCAGAACAAAATATCACGGCAGTTCGCGAGAACGTGGCCGAGAGTCCAGGGACGTCGATTCGTCATCGTGCACAACAATTAGACGTTACAACAGCCACTCTTCAGCATATTGTCACTAATAATTTGCATCTCCATGCCTACAAAGTCCAATTGACTCAACAATTTCTGCTAACAGACCATGCATAGCGAAGAAAGTTCACCAATTGGATCCTTGAACAACAAGAAGTGAATGCCGATTTTGCGAACAAAATCATTTTCAGTGATGAGGCCCATTTTCATCTCGATGGCTTCGTTAGTAGGCAAAACTGCCGCATTTGGGGCTCAAAATCCACGAATGATTCATGAGAAAGCAATGCATTGTAGTCTGAAGGAATCATTGGGCCGTTTTTCTTCGAAGACGAGGCAAGTAATGCAGTAATGGCGAATTGCGAACGTTATCGTGCTGTGATAACCCAGTTTTTGTGCCTCACTTGGAAGATATTGCCTCGACGACATATGGTTTCAGCCTGTAAAACATTGACGGTCTTGCACGAGTCCTTTCCTGGTCGTGTCATCTCTCGATTTGGTCATCAGAATTGGCCGCCACGCTCTTGCGATTTAACACCTTTGGACTTTTGACTGTGGGGTTATATGAAGTCACAAGTTTCTGTCAACAAGCCCGCGACCACCAAAGCACTGAAGGCCGAAATTAGACGCTATATCAACGAAATACCGCCACATGTATGCAACACTGTTGTTCAAAATTTCGCCAAAAGAGTGGGCATGTGCCAGCAAAGTTGTGGCGACCATTTACCAAATGTGTTGTTCCATACATAACTCCCAAATGTCTACATTATAATTCAATAAATATTTCAATACTTTGCTGCAGAAAACCATGTTTTATTTAACCTTGAAATATTGCGCTCTTATTGAAACACCCTTTATTAGCGATCTATTTCTTTGTACAATTTGGTTAATATTACCGGGTCAAGTCAATCAATATAGGAACTAATATAGTTAAAACTCAGCTGCAAGCTTGGATTTCTCTATACATATAAACAGCTAAGGGCTACTTTACTCTACTGCAACTGCTATGGCTATAAATGCACAACTACGTTCTGGTTTGGAACACTTTTCCCGTAACTTATGGGACTCTGTACTAAAAACATCGTGGATGTGGTTTTTTAATTGTGTTACTTTCAGTTTTATTAAATGTGTTTTATTACCCTTACCGAAATATAAAAGCGGTAATCTCAGTTTTAATTTTTTAATCGACTACTATGTTTTTCAGTCGTGTGGTGAAAGTAAAATTATCTGTTACGAGTGTGTTATGAATTTATTATGTTTTGACTATGAATATTTATATAATCATTAGGAGTTGTCTCTTTATTTTAAATATTTAATGAGAACCTTTTAGGAATATGATATTACGCAAAAATAGAAAATATAAATCATAACAACACATTTATGTCATGTATTAAGTTACATCGTAAAATATGTAGAACGTGATAGTTACAGATATTATTTTTTCAATATGTATTATTTCATAAATGTTTAAAAAGGGAAAATTTGAAGTTAGACGCGAATTTAATAAATTTATATGAGAAAAGAAATAATTATGAAATACAAATTATACAATAATTGTAAAATTAACTATTTGTCTTATATCGTTGTGTATTGTTTGGGTTAGTTTTTATATTTATTGCACAGCAGACTATTCATGTGAGTATATTTTGTAGTCGGACAAATTGTTCAGTGTTTGAACCCTAATATTTGGGGGAGTTAATGTTAATAGTCGTCCCGACGCACATGTGAAGCGTCGCGGTTATACTAGACAACAAAACAACCACCTGTTTGATTATATCAATGCGTCCACATAAACGATATACATTTTATCAAAATTCTAATTCCCATATAAATGTCAGATTTTGATCGGTATTCTGTCTCGTATTTATATTTCCTAAATATATGGCGACGTTTATTCTATCCGATTTTCTTTTCAGTTTTTCCTTCATAACGATTATTGCCTTTTATAATGGCATTGCTTTTCTTTATATGTTTTTTAAATGACACGTTACAAATTCATAAATTTCCTGTCGACAAAAATAAGTTATATCTTTAAAAAAGTAGATATTCCTACACTGTTAACACTATTTAGAATATTTTAATTCCAGTAATTATATTTTTTTATGTTTTTCATGTGAAACTACCCGCATTTAGATATATAGCTAAGAAATTGTATCCTGAAATACTAATAGTAGGAGAGCCAGTCTTTGGAAATATGCAACATACAAGAAAGTTGTGTTATTGTTTTTTGTAGGAAATTTAATTCTCTACAAAAAAAGATCTTTTGACATTTTCGTGTATCTCCTTTAGTTTCTGAAATATACTGAAAATTAAAAAAATTTGCAAAAATTTTTTACGTTCAGACGCAAATATCTTTCGAACTATGCTAGATGTGAGAATACGACTCGAAACACTTTTTGTAGGAAATTTAATTCTCTATAAAAATGGTCTCTTGACATTTTTGTGTATCTCCTTTAGTTTCTGAGATATACTGAAAATAAAGAATTTTCTTTCCATTGCCGACAAACCGTTGGAGACGTACTAATTAATATTTCCCTAAAACCATGTTTTTTTATTCCTGCAAGTTCAGAAACGTCGAAAAATGTCATTTTTAGCAATAGTGAAATTGAGCCCTATACCATTATACATTTTTCAACGCAGTCATGCGATGAAATGTTAAGGACAAGTCACCTTAGCCAAATTCTTTCCGATTATTTTTGCATCATCCGATTTTTTATATATTTCTGTACCCATTGAAAGAAAGTTCAATGATTTTTTTTTCAGATGCTTCAATTGTTGCGTTCTCGAACTCGAAAAAATTTTTTTCGTTGCAATTGTGTTATCTGATTTTCATAATGATACTGATTTCAGAAAAATATAATCAGTGCCTATTGAGAACCCCAAAATATGATGAATATTATTGTAATTGTATTACTATAATAATTAAAAAAACCCGATTGCCATGAAAAAAAATTATGAAAATTGTTGGGCGTTATTATATTATCTTCTGTTTCAAATGGTCTCCAGAAAGCCATGGTAAATTATTAAATAATACAGTATCTTAAATACCTTTTATGTAGTATTAAATATTTACCAATATGAACACTAAGTATAAACTGAATCATACTTGATATTATAATAGGTATTTCTGCACTGCACTGGACAAATGTAATAAATAACTAGGTAACATTCGACTCCACGTTGACTACTGACTGATATAAACTCAAACACCCACCGACCAACCGGACTGACGAATATCCTGATCCCAGCCCAACGCCCAACGTCCTCAAAACATAGCCAATGCCGGCACATCTCACAAGTCTACGTAATTGCATAGAAACGATTTAATGAGTTTTTTTATACTAGTGGGCCTGTCCGTTTTATTATCTTTAAACACGTGCAGTCGTAGATGGTTCATTCAGGCTGATTACATTGCCAGTCTCGGACTCACCTGCACAATTTCAACTATCATTCGATTCTCGTTACCATTGCTAAATACATAGGACAAAATATCAAGTTAAGTGCGCACAGTCCTGTGCTTTAACAATGACCAGTTTCAATTGACTTCGTATAAACTTTACGCGTACTGCGTAGTGCGTCTCGAACAGTCTCGAACACAGGTCAAAATTTTAGGGATACATAATCCCCAACAGACAGTCCCTTTGACTATTGTATGCCGTTGATCACGTAGATACAGCCATGAACACAGTTCCTCCTGTCCACTTACAACTCACATATATCTTATATATAGTATTATACTATAGTATAGATATAGAGTATTGAGATGGTGTGCGTCATACGGATGTTTCATATTTGAAAAGTTTGGCTAGAGTAACGAAATCAAGGCGTGCATACAGGGTATTCAAATAGTTCTGCCATGGTGTTAAAACCGCCATTTTGTTCTGTCATTTGGCATTTACACTTGAAACTTGAAATAACTGCGATAATAACTATCTTGAGCACCAGAATGTCCTTCCTCACGAATGTTCTATTCATGAGGAAAATTCCTTATTTTCAGTATATCTCAGAAATTAAAGAAGATACGCGAAAATGACAAGAGACTATTTTTGTAGAGAATTAAATTTCCTACAAAAAGTGTTTCAGGTCGTATTCTCGCATCTAGCATAGTACCAAAGATATTTGCGTCTGAACGTAAAATATTTTTTGCAAATTTTCTTTATTTTCAGTATATCTCAGAAACTAAAGGAGATACACGAAAATGTCAAAAAACCTTTTTGTAGAGAATTAAATTTCCCACAAAAAACAATAATACAACTTTCTCGTATGTTGCATAGTTCCAAAGATATATGCGGCTGAAAGTAAAAATGTTTTACAAATTCAAATCGTTCTGTCAGGGTGTTAATGCCGCCATTTTGTTCTGCAAATTGGCATTTACACTTGAAATAGTTGTCACAACAACATACTAAAAGATGAAGCTTAACTAAATAATAAAAAGTTCATCGTTCACACGACATGTTGGGGGTGATCTGCCACCCCCTTATGACTGGCCAATCGTTCTGCAAATATTATATCTATGATTGTGAGCTATCAGAGGACTACTGGAGAAAATTTCAGCCTTAACTAAATAATAAAAAGATGCAGTTTTTTTTACACGTTGGGGGTGTTCTGCCACCCCCTTATGACTGGAATCCGGGTTAATCCTCGCGGAGGACACTTAGTTATGCCCCTCTCAACATCCTCTTAAAAAATAGGCCTTAACTAAATCATCACCGAAAAAATGTCACTGGCTCTTAGACTATAACCAACAAGGTTTAAGGAATTAACGTGCCGTAGTATTATGCATGTAAAATAGAGGAAAGCGAGCTGGAATCCGCAATGGTATTATAATATAATTTGAGATTTGCTTTTAATACAACGTAGAAGAATCAAAAATACTATCAACCCTCGTATTATTTAGAAAAACTACAACAAATTTAATGACAAAAATAACTGTAAAAAAATAAAATTCATGTTTTAAGCGAAAGAAAATTGATTAGACCACTCACTATGCTGTTATGAATTTTTACAGAGGCTTCGCTTCTTTATTTACAGAACCACGACAACATAAACTATGCGTATATTTAGATCTAGTTTGTAAACACCCCATTTGTTTATTCGATCCATCCTGCATAAAATAACACATATTACAGCAGTTTAGCACCGGGGAAGCGAATTATGTTATAAAATTTAGTGGCACAATTGTTAAAGTCTATAATAAATTCATTTGAATGCCTAATAATTTGTTAGCATAATCATAAAACGCAGTTAATTGGACTTCAATTTGTTTAATTACTTATTTTTGTTCAGTTTTATTAGCCAATTGTTTGAAACGTAAAGATTTAATAGAATTTTTAAACAGCAAATAGTGACCTTCTATTTTTGAGAAAATTTAAAAACTTCTCCATTATTTTTATATGCTTACTTCGATTTTTGCCATCAGGGTAACCAATTTTTACCATTTAAAGTTGAAAATATTTAGCGAAACTGACAGAAACAGGCAATTATTTTTCGTTCATTATAAACATTTAAAAACTGAATATGGGTATAAAATTTAAAACAAATTTAGAACTTTTTCACTATTTTAACTACTACAATTTTAGTCGTTTAGTTGTATTTTGTTAATTAAAATGAGTGATTACGTAATATTTTCATTATCAGAATGTCAGGTCACAAATTTAAATTACAACAATAATTAGCAACTAAAAATTTGTATTATTAGAGCGATTAACAATATACTAAAACCATTTTCAATTTTTTACTATGTTTGATTTTCAAATATTGATAAGAAATCAAAAATAAATGCAGACTTTCACCCAATTGGCAAAGTCCCAACCTCCAGAATGCGTTTTCACTATGTATCCAGGTATATCCAGGTATCTTAAATAAATCTATAAATCGCTGTCGAAATTGTCCTGTTAGTAATATCGAAAAACGGAAACGACATAGATTTAATATACAGGATGTTTCTAAAATAGAGTTCCAAACTTCTATAGCGTGTAGTACTCATCAAATAAGTCAAAAAGTTCTTATAAACATGTGGCATAAAACGCACTCATAGAGGCCCTTAAAGGGGTTTAGATGAAATTGATATTTTTCTATTATCAGAAGAACGGTAAAAGATAAATAGACAAAATTTTTAGCATTCACGTTTTTCGTACTGAATAGGTTAGGTTAGGTTTGTTGTGAGTGGGTCTCAGTAGACCCTCCACTGCGGCCATCAGCAGACCTATTGTGGCTCACGCCTAATTATATTTCACCCAATAAGTTCAGTCTCTTAATGAAACTGATAACTTTATTGCGTGAAAATGTGTCCAGATCCTCTGGCAGCAGTTGCCCTTTGCCAAATATTGAGAATCGGATCCTTTCCACAGCGGGACAGGTCTATAAGATGTGGTCTGCCTTCTCATCATCCTCCAGGCATAGACGGTACTCGGCGTTTTCCGCTAGGCCAAGTTTATGCAGATGATTAGTCGGCAGTGCCGGGTATATAGGCCTGTTAGAGTTTTCAGGTTTATCCTATTTAACTCTAAAAGTTTCTTAGCTCTCGATTTCAAAGGGTATTTTAAAAACGCCTTCGAATGAACTAATCCTGGTAATTCTTGCCAATACTGGAGAGTTTGCCTTTCAGGTTCTGGTCCGATGAATCGTGATCCCGCTCCTTCTCTGGCTAAGGAGTCCGCTATTTCGTTACCTTCCATACCAGAGTGGCCGGGTATCCAGACCAGAGTCACTTTGTTGTTCTTGCTCAAATGATTTAGAGCTTTCAGGCAGTTCCATGCCGTTTTGGAGTTACACCGGTAGGAGCCAAGAGCTTTTATAGCTGCTTGGCTATCTGAGAAAATTTTTATTGATCTGCGTGTACGATGCATATATTCCAGCCTTCGTACACACAGTTCAATGGCATGAACCTCAGCCTGAAAAACAGTTGCATGAGTACCTAGGTTTGAGATTATCCTCACCCTTGGTCTGTGGCTGTGTACTCCGGCTCCTGTTCCCTCGGGAATTTTGGAGCCGTCTGTAAACCAACAACTGTCTGCCTTCAGTAGGTCGGCTTTATTCCGATCCCACTCATCTCTTTCTGGAGAAAGGATGTTGAAGGTCAGCTCGTAGTTGGTCATAGTAGGCATAGTATCCGAGGGCATTCCTAGGATGCTGTGATTCTCTATGTCATCCAACAACCTGTTCCGCTCCATGATACTAGTCTGCGGTATATTAATGGCCGCTTCTTGCAGTCTGTAGGTTGCCCACCTGGCCTCTCTCTCCACATATATATGAAGAAGGGGTAAATCCAGGAGGATTTCCATTGCAGCTGACGGTGTGGTGCTTATTGCTCCCGTTACGGCCATGCATGCTAATCTCTGCAGTCCAGAAAGTTTGGATTTGGCCGTCCGTTGTAATCCTTTCGGCCACCAAACAATGGATCCGTATGTTATCATTGCTCTGATGACCGTGATATAGATCCAGTAAATTTGTTGGGGACCCATGCCCCAGGATTTACCACAAATACGACGGCATGTCCATAGGGACAGCTTTGCTTTGTGGATTACCTTTTCCAGATGGGAGTTCAAATTAAGTGATTTATCCAGAGTGATTCCTAGATATTTCACCTCCTCCGCAAATGGAATAGTTTCACCCATTAAAGTGGGAGGTCTTAAGTCCTCCAGTTTCTTTTTCCGGGTGAATGGTACTATTACTGTTTTCTGAGGGTTTACAGACATCTGTTCCCTGTCGCACCAGTTACTCACTGCATCCAGTGACTCTTGAAGGGTATTTGATATTACTCCTTCAGAGTTTCCTCTGACTAGTATGACTAGATCATCTGCATATGCTAGAACCTCAACCTCTCACAGTGTGAGAATAGCCAGTAGGTCGTCCACAAGAAGTGACCACAAAAGGGAGGAGAGAACCCCACCCTGCGGGCACCCTTTCGTGGCTCTAAACCTAACTGTTTCTCCCTGTAGAGACGTTGTTATGGTTCTGTTTGATAGCATAGCACGAATCCAGTCGCCTATAGTAGGCTCAATTCCTCTGGCAGCCACTGCTGCATATAAGGAGTCGGGCAGTGCATTATTAAATGCTCCCTCAATGTCGAGAAAGGCTCCCACCGCAATTTCCTTCATTTGAAGGGATTGGGTGATCTTCTCGACTAGGTTATTGAGTGCTAGTTCTGTTGATTTTCCTGTCTGATAGGCGTTCTTTCCTACCCATTTTTGGTATATATACTACCTTAACCGCCGACCAACTGGATGGGATATAGTTCCATACCAGGCTAGCTCTGAATAGTTTAATGAGGAGTGGGAGCAATATTTCCAGTCCATTTTGTAGTAGAGCTGGAAAAACTCCATCCTCTCCTGGCGATTTGAATGGTTGGAATGATCTGATGGCCCACTCAATTGCCGGTATTGTGATCACCTTTTTAGCCGTCAGCCAATCATTTTTATCATATCGTTTTAATCGGCCTTCTGATGGTGACGGCTGTTGGTCATCCGCATTCAAGCACCCTGGGAAGTGGTTTTGTGCTAGGAGCTGTAAGGTTTCCTTTCCAGAGTCCGTATATGAGCCATCCGGTCGCCTTAACGAACCGAATTCCCTTGTCGGCTCTCTGGAAAGAATCTTGTGGATTCTAGTACTGTGAGGTAGGTCAGTTATACTCTCACAGAATTTCCTCCAAGATCCCCTTTTTGCTTTCCTTATTTCTTTGTTATAGTCCGTTGGAGCGGATCTATATTGGTCCCAGTCGCCCGAAGCTTTAGCTCGATTAAAGAGACGTCGAACTTCTTTTCTCATTTTATCCAAATTTTGTTCCACCAAGACGTGCCTCTATTATCCCTTTTTGTCTTCAGTGGACAGTTTTCGTTATATTCTGAGAACATTGCGTTGCGGATCTGTTCCGCCGCAATTTCAGTCTCATCACGATTCCTGATTGTGGTGATAGCGGTTTGAAGGTGAGACTGGAGGGAATATTTATACCCTTCCCAGTCCGTGCACTTCGGATCCCGATATGTCACCACAGGTCTTGGACCAACTTCTATATTGAATAGAATGTGTTTATGATCTGAACACGAGGGTTCAGAAGATACTTTCCAATCGGATATCTTGTTGCTCATACTGAATAAGATGCCGTTATTTCTCTTTTGGTGATTAAAATCATGGGTGTCCCTTTTGGGTGTGGGTTCATAAATTTAGAATTTTTGGACATTTTTACTTAAAGAAGTCCCTTAATTTTCAAACTCAATTTACTTGATAACAGTTGCCGATATCTACTTAAATAAAGAGGGCCTTCTTAAGAAGGGCCTCTAGCTCCCTAGGGGTGCATTTTATGCCACATATTTACTTTTTGACTTATTTTGATGTACATGCTGCAAAAGTTTGAAACCATATTTTAGAACACCCTGTATAAAATTACATGCAATACTGATACGTATTTTTTTATTAATGGAAATTACGGTTGTTCATTTTCATAAAATGACACCAAATAAAATATTCGTATTTCTTATTAATAAAAAAAAATACGCATCAGTATCGCCTGTAATATTACAATTAAATCCATATGGTATTTAAGATGAATCATTTGTTTTCATTTCTCGTTCTTATCAATAGAAAAATTTTACCAGTGATTTAAAGTTTTATGTTGGTAATCCTGGCGACGAGTTCGTGCTAACACAGCCTAAATTCGTTTAGTTATACCAGAGACTATATGTACTAGTCTCTGGTTATACTTAGTAAATTTCTGAGTGGAGTTCAATTTTAATATTCAATAAATTAATGTGTACCAATTTTTTTCTAAATTCCCCTTTCTTAACAATACAAATTAATTTTGTTTATGCGATTTTGTCGATTACATATTCATTCAATGGATATTGTTTTTGTGACGCATTATACTATGCATTAAAGCTACTGCCAATCATTTTGTCGTTGTGACCAAGTTCTTCAAAATATCCTATGAATTATTGGAAAATCGCGTACAGAATCCAGAAGCAGGGAGAATTTGAGTAAGAACGGAAAGGGTGCCACTGAGGAATGTTTACTTACAGGGTGACATTAAAAAAATATTCTATATGTAAAGCATTTCATGAATAAGTATTATTATTTATTAAAAATAATGTAATGGCTTTTTAATAAGTCTTGACGTATTCAGGGTTATGAATTATTAGTATGCGGCCACACATAAAGAGGATAGCGAAGAAGGTATCGTAGCGGAGAACGGAGAATAGTGGGGACGATGGCTACATAAGTAGCTGAATGAAAGGCGTATCTTGGTTAAATTTTGCACTTAAGAAATATTGATCAAGGACAGTAGTATGTGCAATACAATATCTTTAAAATTTACTCCTCTGAAAATTCATCGTTCAAGTTTCGATTTTGCAAAATAAACGGGTCGTCTGGGAAATGTTCATATGCTGGGAAATTTTGTCACATAATTTATCTAGAATACACCTCCAAAGGGTCGGCGAGTAAAAACTTCACATATTAAAATCTTACAATCAATTTTAAAAAGTGTCAATTCGTCAAGCTTGCGAAAAAATCAAATACGCGGTCTATAAGCAGAAATAAATCAGAGACAATTCAAATAAATTTGAACTCTTTGATACCAACCGGCGCGGCGGGCTCGCCTACTCTCTGTTCTCCGTTCCGCGGTATGTGTGGCCGTATAAGGGCGAAAACACAACACAGCGGTGCGACGTCGCATCGCAAAAACGACGTCGCACAGCGATGCGATGCGATGACGCAACGTTAAAACTTCATCGCCACGGCATCGCAGAGAAGACGCTTCTAGTGAGATGTGGACCGCACAATACGTGTCCTACGTCTGTTGCAGGCCACAACACTGCGGTGCGACGATGCATCGCAAAAATGAAGTCGCACCACAATGCGATGCGATGAACGTTCATTGCACGGCCACAGAAGACCTGTACCAGAAGCGACACGTTTGATGTATGTATGGCGTGTTATAATTAAATATAAAAACCAAATAAGCTGCTGGCAACATAAAACATTTTTTCCAATAAAATAAATCATTTTTGTACAATACTAAAGAATATAAACGAGATTTCTGTTTCCCAATCCGCAGTACAAATCTAGCCATATGCATAAATATAAAAATAAATATTTGATTAACAATAACACGCAAAATACAATAGAAGATTTATAGGTTGACAATAATACCACCAAAAGTCGCGTATAAAAGACAACCAGACTTCCGTGATTTGCGCGTGCGTTGCTTGAGAGAATCATTGCCGATCTCATAAGTGAAAACACAACACTGCGGTGCGACGTCGCATCACAGAAATCAACGACGTCTTGGAAATTTGCGATGCGTCGTCGCACCGCAATGTTGTGGTTTCGCCCAGGATTTGTACTAAGCGACGTCGCATCGCAAATTTCTACGACGTCGTTGATTTCTGCGATGCGACGTCGCACCGCTGTGTTGTGTTTTCGCCCTAAATGTTTTTAATAGAATAAACTCTCCGTTCCATCTCCGCTCTGCTCTCCGGTCCGCCGTCCGCGTTATGTGTGGCCGCACACTTAGAAAGGTCGGATACATACCGTTACTAAAAAAGACAATACTTTAGCAGGTAATTGGCTGTAAATATAGCAAGCTAAGTATTTTCTGAGATCCCTAAAAAAGTTCTAAAAATGTCCGCCGTGACTTTTGTAAAATTTTCAACGGATTTATCAAATCATCTGGACTACTGGATACAACAAATATTTGATAAGAATTGTCCACTATTAAGAACTATTGAACGGCAGTATAAACAATTCAGTAGAGCTATGTTTGATTTGGACAGCGCGTGTCCACGTCGGCCAGTTGAGGACATAACACAAGAAGAGACAGGAACTGGAGCCCAACCCGCGGATCTTGCACGGGTTGTACATGGCAATGATCAGACATAGGTTTCAATACGGATTGATGATCGAGTGGCCGAGCGTAAATCAAACTACCATATCGAGAAAGATAACAAGGGTGCAAAAACTGACCTGCCTGGTGATTACAGGTACAATAAAGACAACTTCTATAGCAACTCAAGATATCTTACTGAGTCTGCCGATGCTTTCCTAATGGTTGCTTTTAGGTTGCGAGATTCAGGATTTAGAAGAAGAGTTGAAAGTCGCACAGCAATTGAAAGACTGGTGGAGAAGGAAATTCCCATCTTCAGCTTCAAGGTGATATAAACCAAGGACCAGCTGTGGCTAGAAAGGGCATACCCTTTCACATCACTGTGTGGTGTATAGTAGGAGAAAACGAAAATAAACTCCTCCTCTGACTCTCTGGTGTGATTTACATATGTTTATCTTGTGACTAAGAAACAGTCTTCATGAGCAGGAATATATCAGGGAAGCAGTGATGTGCGACAGAACTTTGCTCTATATACCATTGTCTTCCAGGCAGAGGTTTTTGTCAACCTATCAATCGTGGATAAGGAAGAAGTAAGGAACATCATGGAAAAAATAATATATATTTGTTATGATAGTCAGGTATCTCTGAAAGGGGTATGCCCCCTTGGACGAGATTAGACCTCGTTCAGGAGTGTGGGTATGTATTGAAAGAGTTTGTAGACACAGAGGTAGAGACAGTCTCCGGGACACACCGTGGTTCGAGGGAACTAGAAAGCAGACGAGTAGGCAGAGTTGGAACTGAGGAGTCTTGTCTCGGATCATAGCCTATTTTAGCATCACAAGCAGATAGACCATGAATGCCTGTAACAAGTGGTCTTACGAGACACTAAAGATTTATTGGAAGTCTAACAGCTACTGCAGACAAGCCAGAGACTTTGTGGCGGGGCCAAACAAATCACGTTCACCCTGTGAATTACCTAATCTTAGTTCTGGCAGGCCACTGCAAACTTAGGAGACACCTATCACTGACAGGAGTTGAGGAAGACCCTAGCAACCCAAGATGCGGAGGGGATTAAGAAACGTTCTACTGTTTCTTAGCGTAGTGTGAATCGTTTGCTCAAATGCTTCACACTGCGGTTGAGACACGAAACGCTCTGTGCTGAGACACTTTGGAGAGAAGAGGTGAGCTCCCTCTCATGGAATGATATCCTGACTTTCATAAAAAAATCGAGGAGATTTGAGGAGGGAGCAGATAAAGTAAATAGTTGAGGGGATGGTAGGGGGGTTGGTAAAAAGAATTTATTTGCGGCCTATTTGCCTTGTCGCCAGTCTCCTTGAACTGTTACTACTACTACTACTAAATGTCGTATTACCGTATACAGTTTAACATTTTTAACTTATTATGTATGTAATCATAGTATTATCGTATTATTCTTTTTTTATAGTTTAATTAATTTTAATGGAACAAAAAGTGTGACATTTTAGAGCAAGTCCTTAAAACAACTAAAATCAAATTAAGACACATAATACTTTTTTAAATCACCCCAATAAAAAAAAAAAAAAAATCGATACTATTGCCCCAATAAAATTGATTAACCAATAAGCTAGAAAAATTTAAACTAGCAATCAATGATGTAATAATGATCATTGTTCAGTGAAGTAATAGTATAAAGTTATTAAAATTAATTGTTATTTATTGTCCACATGTTTAAAAACGTACACTATATGCGAAATCGTAATTGTTTTAATTTCATCCTCTTCCACCCTGTATGATCGTTGTTGGTTGTCACAGTCCTTCGTCCTCATGCGTGTGAGGAATTAATAGACGTGAGCACCCGTAGAAAATAACTATAATGATGGTTTATGTGAGAAAAGTTCAGCTAAACGATTTTTTACTTTTAGGGGTGTTTGGAGTTTCTACTAAAATGTTTCCAAACTTTTAAATGGTTTGTATTATAGAGTTTTTGTCCCGTTTTAGTCTTGACTACATCAATTACATTAAGCAGCCGGGCTCCCAACAAAATTTATTGTAGTTTTAGTTTTGGAAAAGCCTTTAGCTTTATTTAAAATACTATTAAGAATACATAAAATGCATTACTATACGCCATGAGAAAAACAATTGTTTATAGATATCTTTTAGGAAATAAATTTAAACAGATACGGTTTTAGATTTAATTTTTATAAATTAAAATTAGATGGTATGCATTTTTGCCGAACTATTAGTACTGCACAATAAATTTCAAGAACATTAAAATATCTGCTCTTTTGAAGGTGATAAATTCAATGAAATTAAATAAATTCATATGTTTTTAAGAGTTTTCTTAATTCCGAGAGAATTTCTCAAAGAGGCATTTTGAAACACCAGATGATTGTAATAATCGCATTGCAAACAGCAAAGTATATTTACCTCAGATTAATTTATTAATCTGAGATATTTACAGTATGTGATATCTAAGTGATTTCATTAATATTTTCTGGAATCCTAAACATCCCAACATAGTTTTTTTCTTATTTTTATTTTATTATACACTACCCAACAGAACATGTTCCAATTACAGGGTAGGAAAAATACACAATAACAAATGCATAACATTAAAAAATACACAATTAACTAATTTTCAATGAGTATAACGTACATAGGTTTTGAAATAATTAATTACAAGCACATATAATGAGTTAATTGTTATAGCAGCTTTTATATCTGTAACACTGCAGCTTTTATATCTGTAACACTGCAATTAAAAAGGTTAATTTTGTCCTGAATATCATGCCAGTTATGGCACATAACATACACCGGTGAGAATTCTAATATATTTGTTCTTGATGTGGGTAAATAAAAAAGATTAGTTAATCTTGTTTGCACCAATGGCATATGAACGAGCGCATTAACTTTTGCCAACAGTTCAGGACATTTTATTTTATTATTGACAAGTTTATACAAAAACATAGCAGAGTGAAGAAACCGCCTTCTGACCAGTTCATCAACACTGAACCTCTCTAGCAGCTTGTCATGCAGAAACCCTATTGGTGGATAGGTTTTGTCCTCTTTAAATGCCATAAATTTTAAAAAAATTTTATGAATTTGTTCGATAGCTTTACTATGTACGGCGTAATTAGGATTCCATACGACAGAGCCGTACTCAAGTTTAGAACGCACAAAAGACGTAAATAGAATTTTTAATGTGTTGATGTTGTTAAGCTCACCGGAGTTTCTAATGATAAAGCGCAGGGTTTTGTAAGCTGATGATACAATGATATTGATATGCTGGTTAAAGGTCAGCCTATTATCAAAAGTTATGCCTAGATCTTTCAGTACCTCTGGTTTATTTAAATGTACCTGATTTATAGCGTATTCATACTGTACAAGACTCAATTTCCTAATGTAGGTGACTGCGTTACATTTGGCAGCGTTGAGAGGTAGGAGGTTTGAAGTACACCAGTCGTTTATTAGATCCAAGTTAGCTTGTAGTAGCAAACAGTCAGATTCATCCTTGACAGCTAGATACAGTTTGAGGTCATCCGCGTATAATAGACAATAGCAGTTCAGACCAAGTACGATGTCGTTTATAAATAAAATAAAGAATAAGGGGCCCAACACTGACCCTTGGGGTACCCCAGAAGTACAAACAATTCTTTCAGATTTATGCCCGCGATATTGAACATATTGGTTTCTACATTTTAAGTAGGAGGAGCAGAATAGAACTAAATCTCGGTTAAAGCCGAAAGCAGAAAGCTTCCTTAGTAAAATACCGTGGTCAAGTCTGTCGAACGCCTTTGAGAAGTCCGCATAAATGATATCTACCTGTCCATTGCCATCCAACACCTCCGAGATGAATTGTGTAACACAAACCAAGTTGCTGATTGTCGACCGGCCTGCCACAAAACCGTGCTGATTAGGGCAAATTTGTTTCTTGACATGTATGTGGAGCTCCTCGTATAGAGCGAATTCAAAGGCTTTACTAAAATTATTAATGATGGTAATAGGACGATAATTTTTTGTCAGTCCGATTATCTTTTTTAAAAACGGGAGTTTTTCCATAACTCTGGGAATGTGTTACTGTTAAGGGCTAAATTAAGTAAAATAAGCAAAGGTTTCGCTAAGACACTAGCACAGTCTTTGATAAGAAATGACGGTATACCATCAGGACCAGCGGTAAATTTGTTTTTTAACTTCTTGATAGCTTTACATATCTTGTCTTCATTCAGTTGGACTGACAGTGATGGTTCATTCTCATCTCTGGTAGTGTTATCAGATTCTACGTAGTCAGTTGATTCTGTAAAAGCAGTTTTAAAAAGATCAGCAAATGCGTCGGCAATTTCTTGAAGATTGCCCAAGGAATTATGTTTGTAGGTCATATTATTTGGGATCGTTGTCGTATTCTTTTTTGCCGTGAATATATGACCAAAAAGATTTAGGATTCGTCTTAAAGTTATTTTCAACATGGTTGACATACTGTTCATGCGCTAGCTTAATATCATTTTTTATTTTTGATCTTAGTGTTTTAAACTTTTCAAAGTCCTGAGTATTGTTGAATTGCTTATATTTTTTCCATGCTGAATTTTTTTCCCTAATATCATAGATTATGTCTCTGCTGTACAATGAAGGATACCGATGACTTTTGGAATAAGTCGAGGGATAAGTCCTTGGGACGCATTTCATAAATATATTATTAATAACACTGTAGAAATCTTCTACAGCGAGGTTAACATCTTCATAATTTGTTAGAAAAGACCAATCTGTTTGTAAAAATAAATTGTACATTGTGACATAATCGGCTTTTTTAAAATTAAAAGTCAATTCGGACTTGACTGAAAACATATTTTTCGCCTCGTCATTTCCTTGAAGTAGGTTAATACACAGTGGTGGATGATGCAAATCTTCCCTTATCATTAAAATTTCTGACTTATCAACTTGTAATGAGGTGATATACTTATGACTAAATCTAACAATCTACCATTAACATTATAAACTGAGTTAAATTGATCAAAATTACAAAATTTACAAAAGTTTTGCAAGGCCCGTAGTTTCGCAGATGTACTTGCAACATTAGACTCATTATATTCTGGTAAGTTAAAGTCACCTATAGTTATTGAATAAAGAAATCCCTAATATGAATCCGATATTTTTGCCGTTAAAAAAATTGTAGCTTTCATGTTTCAATGAAAAATGTTATAAAAATATGTGTCTTTGTATCCACTAAAACCCGCATGCAATTCTGTTTAAAAATAACGTTTTTTCAGGGTGCTTTAAAACAAACTCCTGCCATGAAATACAGAAAGATAATATATAAAAGGTAAAAAAATATTGAAATCAAATCTTGTTGGGAATTTCAGTCTCGCTTAGCTTGTAACTAATTTTTAGTATGTTTTCGATGTTTCAAAATCAAATGATCCATGATAATTAACCAGACATGAATTTCTTCTCCAAATAAAACCTTTTGTGTGAGAATGATGGCGAAATGTTGAAAATACACTAAGATTTGAGTTCAAGCTATACGAAACCGAACTGCCAGATATGATATTTTAATTCAAAATCGTTACCTCACAACTAGTAGGCCTAATAATTATCCAAATATTATAATTAAATATATATTAGATACTTTATATGTCCCTTGTAGTACAATAATAACATACGTCGTTAAAAGCTTTTGCTTTGCCAGTACGCTTCTTCCTGGTGAAGACGCATTTTCCTTTAGCAAGATTTCGCACGCGCCAAATTTCTCTGCTCACGTAGCGGCAGATTATCGCTGCTGATACTAACAATATAATATATAATAAACGTTTGCCTTTAAATTCTCATTCAGACAGTGCCATTTTCCAGGAGAAAAGAGGAAGAAGTTTGTTAGCGGAACGGCGTTAGAATGAGATAGAAGTTTCTGTCCCCATCAACGAAATAAACCGTTTCGTTTATTATCTGGAACAATTATACTTACCTACAATTAGAGGCAAATTACAAACTACTGTAAAGATTCGGGCGAGACCGCGTGCTCAGTTTCCTAAGTTCACTTCCCTATTATTGCACACCAACAGAATGTAATCCTCGATACAATACCTTATGTTACCCCAACTAACCCTCCATGTATGGTTCGTGGATTTTATTCTAAAGTGCCTTCACATTGCTACATAGGAACTTAACCAGAAAATGTCACAGATTGAATTTCAAACTTACCCTACTTTTCAAAAATTCTACTTTAAAAATTGGAATACATATCAATATTATATGAGAATAATTTAATATTAAACTTCTTCAGTAGTACATTTTTTAACATGAATATTATTTCTGATACACATAACTTATTAAATAGATTTGTGTTTGATACAAAGATTGAATAGTAACTAATTAAGTAAAAATTGTAACATTTAAGAAATAAAATAATAGATTTTCTTTTCTTAATAATAAAAATTAAAATATCAAAATATTCCAATAGAGAGATGAGATTAATTTACAAATAGTTATGAATAATCAATGTAATACCTAAATACACGGTATCAAAGTCGTAATCTTTTCATTTTATTTAATTGAAGATTAAATAGTTGCCACACACACTTCTTGATGATTTATAAATTTGTATCATAGAAGGAGAAGTGATTAAGCTTTAACCTATTTTGTCCCAGTGGTGCGTTAACGCACCACATATTTTATGATTTTTTTTGTTAAATTCAGTAAATATTTTTGCATATCCATTTATAAATTTTATTATTATCAGTATTAGAGAACTTAGTATCGTACGAACTGTTGATTTTTATTTTAAAACAAAAATTTTATGACACCTCAAAAATCAAGAAAAACGCTGCATAATTTTGTGTCAAAGGTTGAAGTGAATCTAAAACAGTAAAATATTTTATTTTTGGAAAGTATTGTTATTTTTGGTAGGTCTATAATATGTAGATTACATGGTAGAAAAAATAGATTTAAAATATAATATAGATTATGGTTTATTTTTATTAAATAATTACTGGTGCGTGAACGGATCACTGGTTTTATCTATGAAATAAAACCAAGCTATTGCCACTCTCGACAAGTCAGCCTATATAGCGTAAACAGTCGCCGATTAGTGTGTTGTTTAGTATTTGTTTGTTTCTTGTGCAGTACACGTGATATTTAATTGAAATCAGTAAAATATGCCGTTTTCGAGGTATTTGACTCAAAGGAAATTAGAAGCGGCTCTGGAGGAGATCGTTACGGATTTGGAGAATAATGATGAATTTCGTATTACTCGTATTTACGTATTTTTATATTTTATAGATACAACTCATTCTAGCCTTGGTCTTAGCGGTGACGTCATGAGTCTACTTTCTGTTGTGGATAAGCCAGTGAATCACCAAATTTTTTTCGACAACTTTTTTTCATCATCAAACTCTTCATACATTTAAAAAATAATGGTTATTTTGCCACCGGTACTATCCGCGAAAATAGGACAAATAAGTGTCCAATCGAAAATTGTAAATCATTTGGTAAAAAAAGACCACGAGTATGGGACTCGTGGTCTTTTCAGCATATGATTCTGAATCAAAAGTTTCTATTGTCCGTTGGCACGATAATTCGGTTGTAACGGTGGCAAGTAATGTTTATAGTGTAGCTCCTGTTCAAAATGTTAAACGCTATAATAGAAAAGAACGAAGAGATGTACAGATACCCCAACCTTATGTAATTGCCCAATACAATAAATATATGGGTAGGGTAGATTTACACGACAACGGAATTGCTAATTATAGATGCCAAGTATTTGGAAAAAATGGTGGTGGCCTTTATTTTGTAATTCATTGGATAGCTTAGTCGTCAACGCATGAAAAATTTACAATGTCAATGAAAAAAAATTTCCCAGGTAGATTTTAAATCTTACGTAGCCTTGCGACTTTTAAAAACTGATAAAACGATAATTGAAAGGAATCTTGCTCCTGCTATAGATGAACTGCGTTATGATAATACAGGTCACCTCATGATTTCTCATGCCAATAAAGCACGAAGGAGGTGTAGAATTTGCCATAGCCACACAATTTACATTTGTAATAAATGTAATGTACATTTACATACCTCATGCCTTGTACAGTATCACCAAAAAATGAAACCGGGTGTTACCATTGGTGCGTTCACGCACCATGAAATATTATAATGTTTTTTTTATTAAGTAAAGTTCTATGTAGAAAATAATTTACGCTTAGTTATTTTATGTAAGATTGAAACTTTCTATGATATATTTTCGTTAAAATTATTAGTTATATCTTATGTGCCTCAAAATAATATTTCATGTTTCCTCCCAGTGGTTCGTTTACACATCAGTATTTTTTTTATATACCTACGTTAATTTTTTTAATTTTTTTTTGACACAAGGAATGTATTCTTAAGTGTAACAAAATAAATATTTACAAACAAAAATGTTCGTTTTTTGAATTTTTCGATGCTTGGGATATAATGGATTTTAATTACGATTGCCCTCATGAAGAATTTCCATCTATTTGGTAAAAATCTTTTACTAGTGGTCACATATTTTTGTATGATACAAATTTATAAATCGCCAAGAAGTGTGTGTGTGTGTGTGGCAACTTTATTTAATCTTCAGTTAAATAAAGTGAGAGGATTACGATTTTAGTACCTTGTATTACATTGAGTACTATTTATAAACATTTTTTTATTTGCTTTTTTGTAAATTTAATATGTACATTCATTTAAAGATCAACAGATTTTCTTGGAAATAAGGATGTTAGCTGATAAAGTGCCCCTGTTTTATTAGTTGTGTCAAAGATAATAGGTATATATTATCTTTTATTGTACTAAAGGTGAATTGAAATTTGTTCTAACGCCGTTAAATAAATGTAAGAATTTTTCTGGGAACGGTCAAAAAAAGGTAATTTAAAGTCATTTCAATATGTCATGGTAACGGATTAATCAATATGTCGAATTAGCTTAAATTTGGTTACCTATCTGCAAGAAGCCTGGTGAATCACCCAATAAATTTTCATTAATGGCATTTTTTTCGTTTTCGTTAATTTAACATTCTTAATGAGCTAATGGCATATACTAAAAACCATTTCAATAAAATGAACTATATTACAAAACTTGTGATTAAAATAGTATAATTTTTTTTATGAAAAATTTGACGGCATATTAAACTTTTATAAAAATGTGGTACTTTTGTTTACGATCCTGTATAACTTTAACGTAAACGTCTTATAATAAAATTCATATACAGTCTGTAATTAGTTACCAATAGGTTTGACTTTCGAATAAAAAAGTTGTCAAAATAGTTTAATAATGAAAGATTTTACAGACGAACTATTTGATTAAAATTTGTGTAGGTTTTCTGTTGAGTTTTGAGTAATTTATATTGTACGATATTTTAAATTTTGAATATTCTGTTTTTTCCGAAATTATAATAATTTGCATGCATGCATTGAACAAACGCTCTATTTACAAATTGGTACAATTTTAATAGAGGGAATTTTTAGAATTATATTAGTGATCAAATTTCAAATACCATAGAAAATATTGTGTTGCAATTAATTCCACGATAAAAATTAAACTGTTGTGATTATGATTGCAACTCGACCTAACAGTTTAAATAAGAGTACCAGAACCGAACTAAGACAAAATTGTGACCGCTGCAAAAGTTGACCTAGCGCCCGTGGTGGAGTTGATTTTGCGACCCAGTTTTCTATTTTAGGAAAACATCATTTTATTTTTATTTTTCTATTACTAGTAAAAAATTATACTTCTATTCTATTCTACTAGTTCGCCAACACCGACATAATACGCTAAGCACTACGTAGTTCTCAACACAGTTGTCAGACGTTCGGTTTTTGAGGGTTGTATCCAGAGTCATATCACCGTCATTTACATTTTGGCAAGTAACTGATTCTTGAAAAAAATGTTTCAGCCGAAATTGAAATGGTTTAAAAGGCTGACTATCTTAAAATCATGAAAATTACATTGCACACAAGTGGCGCCCACTAGCGAATTACGCCTAGAGCGACTCTTTGGCCACCCCCTTAATCCGGCTCTGAAGAGTACCGAAAGTTACTGGATTAAAAATCCACTATGAAACAAACAAATATAAAGACAATGCTGTTATTCGTGTCAGGTGTTCTTTATTTGGTTATACCTGTTTATCTTTGATGTATTTTTTGCTATACCCATTAGGGTACAAAAAATGTATTAAACATGTATCAACATGTTTTCAGGCCCGCTCCTAGCTCTTTTGGCGCCTTTGTGCATTTTAATATATTTCGCCCCAAATTTTCATAATGCTGATACATGGACATACAATTTTCACAACGTTGACACATGGGTAACGGTACAGATAAAAAATAAATAACTGAATGAAATACATATAATAGATTGCAATTCTTTTTTTTTCTGTCTTATACATTTTATTTGCTAGTCTTATTTGCTAGCTATATTATTTTTTTTTACTTTTGATGCCCTTTGGCGTCCCCGACGCCTCGGCACCGTCGTGCACCGCACGACTTTACCCTTTATGTACGGTGCGGGCCTGCATGTTTTACAAAATGTTTTAATACTAAGGATTATCTGTTGCCAATAGAGCAAAATCGACATTTTCATTAATATCAGATAGATGACGCATATATGTTTCGAACCAAATGTATGCTGAACATATCACTTTCGCAATACTTATTTACACACTTTCGATCAATAGAACACAAATAAAGGCTTTAAACTGTAAAATGTACTGTTGCCATTGTAGTCAAAGAGTAGATAAATAAAATTATATCTACTCTGATACGTTTTACGTATCTAAAAAAATATGATGTTTAATAATGGTGTTAATTCCGGATCCGAAAGAATATGTAATGATTTGCAGCCAATATTATACCACCTTACTGCGAATTTTAACAGCATTTTAAATATGTAGTAATATTTTTCTTCTATCGTGGCTTATCTTCTTGAAACTGAAGCATTATGTTGTTTTAAAAAATAAGCCGAAATTAGCAAGCGATCCTGATGGGATCCTTACGTCCTTGGTGATGAATTGTGCATCAATATTTAAGCTACTTTCTATTCCTTTTAATTCAGCTTTAATAACTACACGGTTCTGACGCAGTGGATATAAGTTATTTAAAATTACAGTGGTTTCCACGGATTTAACAACTTATCGTCTCCTAGTAATAATTAATAATTTCTTTAAATTTCTGGAAATAGTGTTAATCCAGTGCTTATTGTTATATACACTACATATCCAAACTTTAACATGGATTTCTTAAACGCACGTCAGGAACTTTATTTTTTTATAAGAGAATATTTCGTCAAAGGCACTCAAACTGGTATCATATACCAAGCCCTTGGCACAATAGACCGTATTAGAACCGTAAATTTTAAGTCAACGCTACGTTGGGTATACTCTAAGGATCAATTCTGCGACCACTATTATCTCATGTATTTATTAGCACAAATGTGATGATGGAATGATTTTTTTCTAAATTAGGGCTAAATGTTTTTCATTTCCTTTCTTGAAACTTACTACCACGGGAATAATTCTTCTAAGCATAATTATCTAAAAAATACAGTTAGCCTGTATAATACTGAAATAAAAGGCCTCTGCGCTTGTGACTGTGTCAAGAGAATTGTCAGACGGTGTTTTTTGACAACTAAGATAAAACAAAAAATAATAGTACAATTCCCTAACATTTCGGAAACGAAATCTGTTTCGAGCGTAGATCCGACCTAACATACCCTTATTTCGATACGAAAATTAAGCAACGGTAGTCGCGGTCAGTAATTTAGATGGTAACCCAAGTGAAACTCGGCGACCTCGTTTCGACTTCTAACAGATTGTGTACGCAGAGGCTATGCAATCTTATGCGCAGGCTGTGCAGGTGATATACCATCCTTTGGAGGGGATGTAAAGCAGTCAGATGCTTGTGTAGTAGATGTTAGGTAAATAACTTCGATAGAGAAGAGGTTCGGCAAAATTTCTAGGTGGGGTAGCTCGTCTCCTAGTGTCGGCGATTGATCCTGGTAGTGGAAATAGGTCGACATTAAATAATTTAATAAAAAAAAGTTGTCGATATTTCAGTTAGTCTAGTTGGCTTGATATCAAATTCCTGTAAGGAATGCTAGAATATATTTAATAGTCTTCCCCCCCCAGACCGACCGAGTTATAATCCGGGAAGAACCAAGTTGACAAGGTATAAGAGATGTAAAACTGTGGGTTCCGTATATCTACCATGTGAAAAAATTGATGGTTAGGCAAAAGTTCCAGGTTAGAGGTTCCAGTATTTACATAAGCACTGATGAGCCTATCTCCTGGCGTCGGTGATTGGCCTTGGTAACGGAAATAATCGAACGTTAAACAAATGATGAGAAAATACAGTTTTTCTGATAGAGAATTATAAGCCGCCACATTCAGTAAAGATGTCCTCTCTAAGAATAAATCTTAAATGTAAAATTTCGAATTATCGACTTCCTCTATTGCGATAATGTCTAAATCCTTGGAATTCATGAAGATCACAACAGATCAGCATAATTAATTAAGATCTTTAGTAGAATTTATCTAAGTATATTCTTTGATTTTTATTCTTCAAAAACCTAAAGTGGCATTGACAGCTTTTATCTAAATTTGAGTCACTGGTGTCCAACTCAAAACAAATTTGTGTGAAGTTAGAGTTTTTCATGAGATCATTTTGGTTGACAAAGATTCTAGAGCCGATACTTAAAATGTTCCACTGTAAGAAAAATGATACCTAAGTTTTTGCTATCACTGATAAATTTTTAACATTGTTTTTATTGTTCATATAAAAGTTACCTTTAGTTTTCTAAGCAAATTGTGGAAGTTTGCTATTAATCCTACACTTTGTATATTATCATCATACATTTTGGTCCTTTGTTGTTTTCTTTTTATTTTTAGATGTTTGCGGAATCTCAAATGTCAACGATGAAGTGAGTAATCTTTGCATAATATTTAATATAAATTATCAACATAGCATAACTTTTCTTTAGATTGAAACCTACTATATCAACCCTTTCTAGATTATCGCCCCCTAACGTGACTCACTATGTATATTTACATCCTTGTTTTCTGTTTATAATTCCATTCCTATTCATCCCCTACTTGATAAAAAGTTTCTGTAGGCGTATAATATTCCAAAATAATCATAGATCATTTAATAAAACTTAGGAAAATGTAATACTTTTGAATTTGCAATATTATATTACTGTTCAGTTATGGATGTTAATTTTCAAATCTTAATTTTAGTCAGCATAAAGTGCAACAACTGATATTTGAATTTTATTTTTATATCGCTTTATCTAAAGATTAATGCATACATAAAATATTACAGTTGTAACCAGTGTATACATGCATTGTCTCAGGATAACTAAATAACTTTTTAATTTCAATCTAGATGTTATTAGAAATATCAAATGTGCGATAATATACTAACTATATACTATAACATTTGTTTATTTTATTTATATTTTATATTATGGTCATTCGTGTATACGGCTATATCGGGAGTCCCTCAGGGATCGAATCTCGGGCGTCTCTTATTATTTATTATTTATTGATGATTTTACGAGAGCTACTGCCTATAATAAACCTCTAGTTGCTAATGAATTAAAAAAATTATTTTAAAATTAACACCGTAAATGATATTCTTAATGCATATTTTTGCAATTGCAAATTAATTTACAATTGTATACAGCAATCTAAATGCATCTAAATGCTACTCACGTAAGAATGAACCAATTGTATATAACTATTTTCTGAATAATCAAACTTTAAGTAGACAATGTTTAACAAAAGATTGGAGCATCATTCTGATAACGAATTATATTTTAACGAAACTGTGGTAATATCCTCTACGAAATCTTTGGAGAAGTAAAGTACATACCAACTGAAAATTGGTTAATAATCACACTACGTTTAACCCAATATTATTCACTTGTGCATTTCAGATTGGAATTTCTAATTTGATACCCAATTTATGAGCCATTCGATCGTTCTGCAACCGGTTCAAAGAAAATTTTAAATTTGTTTTTGCTTTTAAGCATGATGATTAAAAACTACGGCCAGAATAAACACATATTCTGGCCGTAATTTTTAATCATGAGTTATCTAGGTTTGACATGTCACCATTGAAGGTACGATGTAAGGTACGATAAATAAATAATCTGGCTTTTCTATATAATACTAATGAAATTCATTGCTCGCCGTTACCTGCACCTTTTAATTCTTAAATTTCACAATTCAGTTCTAGTCAAAATAATACATATCAAATGCTAGAACCAATATTAAAAAAAGAATCACCGTACATGTTACGTAATTTTAATAATATATTCAATCATGCGGTCGAACTAGCTGACAAGGAGTATTATTTGTATAATAAATATATTTCCGCCGATATTCATAGCTTTCGTCAATACTTTAATAGCATTGTCTACAATCAGTATGTTATTAATTCCTGATAAACTTTATCCTTAAAGGAAACTATTTATAGACAATTTCATATGTTGTAAGTTTCTTCTGGTTCACATGGTAAATTTATATGAACGTAAAGCATTTATCTCATTTAAAAACCTTGTTAGGAAAACACACCCGGATTATTTTAAGAAGGTTTTGGATTTGAAATGTAACTGTATTTCCGCAGAAATTTATTTCATCCTTTATATGTACTTAGCCGCACATAAGTTAACTAACTAAACGATAACAAATTATATTAAATAGTCACACTAATATTTTTAAAAGAATTTCCAAGCTTTACAGATAGCATTTTTATCCACTTTTGTACACGGTTAGTTTTTTGCCTATTTCGACGCGGTGATACTGGCAAGTGTTGATTATGAGTGTCGCCGGTATGTTCTTGCAGTTAAAGGAGGGAGGGTGAACCTGCCTAAATTTATCCGTTGCTTTTGGGACAATGTCCCATCTTTTTGTAAGCGAGAAAAAACTTTTAATTATTAGGGTCGTTTATTTATGACGAAGATAAAACCGAGTGAATTATGACTACAAAAATATTCTTTTAGTGAATATTGGATTTTTTAATTATAACACAGGCACCGACAATTTATTGAAATTCATAACTTCTAAAAGCATAGATTGCTGAAGAAATATTACGGAATTCTTTCCAGATTTAAAAGATAATTATTAAACAGTGAATAATCCGAGTTTCCTCAACATAGTAATTAGTTTCATTAATCAATTATAACTTTAATTTAGATTTTTTGATATCAACTTTAATATATGTCACTTTTAAATATTTCCTGACTTTTCTTGGACATTTCCCCTTATCGCTCAATATTAGGAATACCAAACTACCCAGACATTTTATTAATTAAAATTGTTCTGTTCAGAATCCAAACTTACTTTAAGGGTGTTCGTTACCTTATAATGTCATTACAATCATTGCTATTTCACCAGACTCTAATCAATCACTCGACCTATGCAAATTATTCTCTGTAATTCTGCGCATGGTGTCGACATAGTCCGATGAATAGCTGTTTTAGTGTAATTTGGATTCTCATAATGAGAAAAGTATATTTATTATAAGTAAAACCAACGTAAAATTTTAAAGTCAATTCATAGTTTTACTTAAAAAATAAATGCACCACAAAAATAAATGTGTACAAAATTTTGCTGTAAGATATTTCGGTACCTAAAATTTCATAGACAATTTTTAAAAAAAAAAAAACATGTTAGGTTTAAACCAACATTTCGATAGACATAAAACATTAATGATAATAATTATTGTAATATATATATATATATATATATATATATATATATATATATATATATATATATATATATGGGGTGCAAAACCGGACTGGCAACCTCCTCGTCGTACACCCTGGACAGGCAGAGGTAACTCTGCCTGACAGATGTCGGCCGAGGGTGCCAGGACTACCCACCCTGGTACCCTGAAACACTGGTTCAAATTACACGCAGAGGAAGGGCTCCCCACGATCGATCCCAACTGGATGGGAGGTCAGAGACAGGTCGGAGGAACCGCACCGGAAGGTCACAGTGTTGACAACAATGGCAATGGCCATGGATGGTTTAATTGGACGAGGGAACCAAGAGATGATTTGCTGACCTGCTACGAGAACAGAGAACCCGAGCTTAGGGGATATATGACGCGATTGTATAGTGCCTGGTGTATCATGCACCCAGAACACCGTGCCTTCTCTCAACAACATCTGAGAGATCAAGTATCCTTCTTGCGCAGGACACGTTACGTAAGGGCATCCCATCAGCTGGAAGAACTGCCAGCCACAGTCCCATCATGGCAATTAGCAGCTGATGGGGAACATCCTGTAGAGTTCACCGATGTAGACTTAAGTACGAGGGTTAGCCTTAACACCAGGGCTAACCAAAAGCTACAAGACCTGGCTAGAATGGACGAGGCCATCGATGTGGGATTTTCAGAAGATGCAGACATCTGGCAAATCAACTGTGCCGTGTACAACACTTCAAACGGGGTCGACAAAGCTAAGAACTTCGCTTCCCGGGCCCTGACGGCATTAACAACTGGTGTTGGCGAGTTTTCAACTCGTGGTTGAAAGAGGGGCAGCAGAATTTCAGACTGATTCGTCGAGGGACGTACTGTGCTTATCTCCAAAAAGAGGATCTTTCCGACCCGAAGAATTATAGACCGATCACTTACCTCAACTCCTGCTACAAGATATTTACACGTATCTTGTATATCAGGACACTGAGGTCTGTTGATTCGGTCTTTCAGCAGATACACGAACAGCGTGGTGCCAAAAAAGGCATGGCCAGTTTCAAGGACAGCCTGCTGATATACCGCTATATTACACAGAACTCTGTGCAATACAAGCGGAATCTATCGATGGCCTGGATTGATTACCGCAAGGCATTTGATACAACATCACATGAGCTACTTTTACACTTGCTCGAATGTCTTGCGTTATCAGCACCAATAGTGAGATGCATAGAACAGCTGCCGCTGCTCTGGACGACTCGCTTCACCATAATATCAGGTGCACAGCGTGTCACGATAGAGCAGGTGTCATTTAGGAGAGGAGTTTTCCAGGGTGATGCCTTGAGTTCTCTCTTCTTCTGTATCTCACTGCTGCCGTTGTCTGTTGGACTCCACCAAACACGCAGATATTAATGTGGACCACCCAGCGACCGGAGGCATAAGGTCACCCATCTATTTCATATCGACGAACCTCGGAGAACGCGAACTACAAAATAGGCTTAGGGTGATCGAGATATATACGCGGGCAATTGATATGGAGTTCAGGTTGAACAAATGTGCAGTCGTCCACCTCAAGAGAGGACGATGCGGGGAATTCTCAGAAAATGCGCAGCTCGCAGATGGAAGCATCCTAAGACATCTGGATGCCGGAGAGACCTACACGTACCTGGGTGTGCAACAAAATCACATCCAAGATGTAACACAAAGAAAGGATTCTTTCCGCGGCAAATACAGACACCGACTCCAAAAGATTTGGTGTTCAGAACCTTTGGGGAAGAACAAGGTGCCTGCTACTAACATGCTTGTCGTTCAGGTTCTGCTCTACTTTCGGAGTAGTGAATTGGCCGGTAAATGAGCTGCGTCAATTATACGGAGATACCTGCAAGATGATGAATATTCACAGAAGTATTCATCCTAGATCGTCCGTTCCTCGTGTCTACCTCCCACGTCAACGGGGGTTGGAGCTCTTGAGTCTGGAGTGTAAGTATGACATGTAACATCCGCAGGAGCTCAGATCTCCTCTTACGGTGTGTAAAACATCACTAAACTATAGGACTGTGAGCAGGACTGTTCAAGGCAGCAAAAAGAGCTGCAGATGAATTCGGTCTCGCATGTGACATCAGGCGAGGAAGCTGGCGAGTTGCTGATGTAGAGTGAGTCACTGAGCTTCAACCAAATCGTCTGAAAGCCCGAATCAGAGCTGCTGAACAGGAAAAACTGTTATGGCAGCATGTCGATAAACCCTCGTATGGTGTTTTCTATAAGAACATAGAAACACTGGGTTTATCGACTAGGCTGACATTCACCTTTTTGAGGTCAGCCGGGATTAAATCTGTGACTGGGGGATTCATTATGGCCTGCCAGGATGGTGGTCTACCGTAACTGCGTATGGCGTGTAGAGGTGCCTGATATCAACTACAGGACCTACCGTCAGGCGCCGGAGTCTCTCATGCACATACTTTCTGCATGATCCATATACGTGATTTCGACCTACATCCACCGACATAGCGCGGCATTACGATTGCTATATTACCATCTAGGGCACTCATACGAGGTAGACCAGACACCAGTGCTGCATTACGTCCCCTAAGATATTGAGTCTGTTGCCGAGAACGAGAAAAGCCGGATTTACTGGAACTATTCTTTCCCCACGGTCAGGCTATTCCAAGCTAATAAGCCTGATATAGTCCTCCTCGATCCTCAACTCAAGGTGATATATGTTATCGAGTTTTCGGCACCTGCTGAAAAAACATCACTTTGAAGAAGGAGGAAAAACGGGCTAAATATCCGGTACGAGCTCCAAGTGCTGTACCCAGGCTACTCGGTCAAAATGGTCGCCCTAATAATCGGGAACTCGGAGGGATAAAGCCTACGCTGCTCTCGGAACTGAAAACCATACCGGCCTGCCAAAAATCAGCCGAGTGGCTGGAAGGTTAAATGCAAAAGGCGGTCATTCTGGGTTCTCTTCGTCTGCTAATAACAATTTACGCAAATTGGTTTTAAACTTCTTCAAATTATCAATTTGTCACAAACTATTTGGTAACTTATTGTATACTTTAATCCCCATAAACTTTGGACTCTTCTCATAAATCAATAAATTATGCACTGGAATTAATAAATTATTTTGGCCATTAGTGTTACAGTTGTGATTAAAATTATTCAAGGAGAAACGATCTACGTTTGTTTTAACAAATAGTATTACTTCAAAAATATAGATACAAGCTATTGGTAGTAATTGCAGTTCTTAAAAATATATTCTGCAAGACGTGCGCCAATATTTTGCTTTAAAATTGTTTTAAACATAGTTTCCTTTAAACATGAACAATTCTAAAGAACGTTCTGTATATAATAGTGTACACAATAGTCCCATTTTAATAAGGAAAATTCTACTGTAGTAGTTTCCATATTAATTAAATTTTAGGTCTACATTTTAACTCAAAGAAAACTTTGCAAGAAAGTTTTATCACATACATACATATATGTACAAACGTATTTGATATTAGTTAAAAACTACATTTTTTATTCGAATATAGTTTGACGTCATCAAATGAACATAATAAAAGTTACTATTTTAGTTTGTAGAAATAAATAATATTTTAAAATTAGAAAACTTTCACTTCGGTATCAGTTTATACAATTATTGCATTTTTTGCATAGTGACCAATACGCTATATAAAGCCCAGAAACATTCCAAAGCACTAATGAAATATAAATAGCCAGTAATTTCCTATAAAAATTCAGGTCTTGAACTTAAAGTCCAATAAAGTACCGATAATCTTAAACAAATCAACTTAATTCGCAAACATGTCTGATGATTTGGAAAAAGGAATCCAGGATCAGACAGTAAAGTGGTTAAAAGGGGCTTTATTATTTTATAAATAGGTATCTTGTAAATTTATATCGCTGTCTGAGGAGTGCAAAGTCAGACCCTAAGGGGTGTTGGTGGGCATTTTCTCTAATTTCTATGCACAGATCGTTCTCGTCCTCTACCGGCCGAATGGGGTGAAACAAGCGATATTTTGTGAATAAGGAGAAGCACGTTTTGCTGTCTTGCTCCTCTACAGTCATTTGTAGTTTGGGCGCTAAATAAAAAACAGAATTAAAGTGTATCAGTTACAAAAATTCAAAACGTGTTTATTTTCATTATTAATTACACGTAATAAAAATTTTATTTTCAAACATTTTCAATAATAACTTCTGTACAAATTAAAAATGGTCTGAAACTAATTATATTATTGGAGTCCTAAAAAAAGATGAGTTAATGCTGTAATTTTATAGATTTTCAAAGTCCAGGAAATTTTTAACAACTAATTTTGATACCCTGAAAGACTGGTGTAAACTGCATGCACAAATTTATGTTAGAAATGACTTCTGTAGTATCTACTGTACTATTCCATCGTATTCCAAAGCTTAATACACATATCAGTGGAAAGTTTATAATAATCAGAACCAAAAAGTCGCAATAAATTTTACCAAATTAATATAAATGTATGTAAACCAGAAAAGGCCATAATTAAACATGGGACATAAATTCAACTAGTAAAATAATGCCAAAATTTTAAAACTTTGTCTGCATGAGTGAGTATAGATTAGTATACAGTGTAACCCTAAAATAACGCATAAATTCGATCAAATTTTTCGTTCTATTTTAAGTGACGATTTTGAAACGTATTAATTTTTTTAGGACCATATTTCTCAAAGATCGTCTTACCGATATTTTTTTTAAATAGCAACCTATATTTTTGATTGCGTCATTTGATAGAGCATATTTTTTTACGTATGGTCATGTAAACATTTTAGGTTGTTTTTAGCCTAATTAAAGTTTCATTAATTTCGGTCTTAATTATCTTACTTGAAAATTAAAAAAAAAAAATAATTAGACGATCACTTTGACCATTTTTATGGTCCTAAAATTTAAGCATTTGTTTAGGGATACGCTGTATATAAGTGTAATTTCTGAAATACCCTGGAGGCGCATCATTTTTTTGTAACTTAAAAATTGAAAAAATTATGAAATAATTTCTTCAGTAGTAGTTGCCTAGGAATCATATAGAATGCAACAAAAATTAATTTAGTCACAACTCTTTTAATTTATTATCGACTAAACAATAATAACGTTTAAAAATTTTTTAACAATTAGTGTATTTTAATTAGGTGTAGAACCTTAATTAATTTATTAAGAATTAACTTGAATTTATGTTTTGATTCAATTGTTCCGTAAAGGGAATATCATTTTTATGTTTTGATTCAATTTAACTATAGTTTTCAAGTTAATCGTCTACACTATAACGTTAAACGCCTTAGATACTTTATGTGTTTTACAGAGGGATAATGGTTCTTGCAAATCTGCGTATATTCTCCATTAATACTGGAAGATTTCAGATTAATTTCAATCGGACAGAAACAGGATAGGTGTGGCCGTAATATTCCTAGAAACTTACTTAGCTTAGGGAATTGGATGATAGAGGCCCTTAAGCAACCTTACGATGCCATTACTACTATGAGGGTACCAATTTGCATAAAATAATTTATTTTAAATACTTAATGCGACAACAGGAAACATATAGTCACTACTAGATCTTCTAGAAACACTGAAAGCACTCGAATGTGTTAATGACTTTCTAGTATTTTTAATAGTTATTTTTATCAGAATAAGGATAATCGCACCTTAACTTATGTACATATTTGATTCTATAAACGCCCAGAAATATAATTTACATACATATAAACTTTAATTTAGTCTGCATTCCGTAAACAATATACAGTGTGGAAATTAAGTAACGCATAAATTCAGTAATTCCGTTGATATTAATTTTTTGGAAAAAATCTCGAAGGGGTTTAGCGATTTTAACTTCAGCAAATATTTTCAGTCTATTTTCAGTTTCTTTTGTCATTTATTTTTTAAATTATGACGTCATCGACTTTTTTTAAATGACAACCTATATTTTTTATTATTGATTTTGGTAGTAGTTTTTATTCCGGTTCTGACCGTATAAAATTTTCAATATGTTATATTTGAAAAAAATTGAGAAAAACAGTCTTAAATTTCAAATAACAAAAATTCATTAAATTGGGAAAATTTATCTAGTTGCCTAAGTTTGACGGAAAGTTATCGACGGCACATTCGTTTTTATTTTGAAATTATACAAATAGTTGAAAAATCGAACTAACGTGATACACCGGCAACTAGATAAATTTTTCCAATTTAATGAATTTTTGTTATTTGAACTTTAAAACTGTTTTTCTCGATTTTTTTCAAATAATAACATATTGAAAATTTTATACGGTCGGAACCGGAATAAAAACTACTACCAAAATCAATAATAAAAAATATAGGTTATCATTTAAAGAAAAAGTCGATGACGTCATAATTTAAAAAATAAATGATATAAGAAACTGAAAATAGACTGAAAATATTTGCTGAAGTTAAAATCGCTATACCCCTTCGAGATTTTTTTCCAAAAAATTAATATCAACGGAATTACTGGATTTATGCGTTACAAAGTTCAAATAACAAAAATTCATTAAATTGGGAAAATTTATCTAGTTGCCGGTGTATCACATTAGTTCGATTTTTCAACTGTTAGTATAACTTCAAAATAAAAACGAATGTGCCGTCGATAACTTTCCGTCAAACTTAGGCAACTAGATAAATTTTCCCAATTTAATGAATTTTTGTTATTTGAACTTTAAAACTGTTTTTCTCGATTTTTTTTCAAATATAACATATTGAAAATTTTATACGGTCAGAACCGGAATAAAAACCTACCAAAATCAATAATAAAAAATATAGGTTGTCATTTAAAAAAAAGTCGATGACGTCATAATTTAAAAAATAAATGACATAAGAAACTGAACATATTTGCTGAAGTTAAAATCGCGAGATTTTTTTCCAAAAAAATGAATATCAACGGAATTACTGAATTTACGCGTTACTTAATTTCCACACTGTATACATTTTAGATAATGACAAACAATGTACATTATTGGAATTTTGCCTAAGTTGTTATGTTGTTTGAACAGAAGTAGGTTTTTCTGAAGGATCATTTTCTGCGTCATTTCGGCTATAAAGCAGACACGCGATAACGTGAATATGTGCCAAAGAAGCACGCATCCATGGGTGTGCTACACGCATAATGCAATAGTACGAAGTCGGAGAAGCTGAACGAATAAATTTTATATGTTTACATTTTGTGCTATTATTACCTCCATATTGTGAACGTAAACACGAAATCACACCTTGTAGAAACATGCCGTTTTCATTAACCACCTAAATGTTCTCATGTTATTGCGCTATGCGTGTCGCGCACCTACGGATTCGTGATTCTTAGAAAATATGGCTTAAGCCGTGTTTTCCAAGAGCCACGCTCCGTGGGTGCGCGAGACGAAATAACGCGAAATCGCAGTAGTTGAACGAATTAATTTTATACATTTACGTTTTGTGTTATTGTGAAATTCATCTTACGAACGTGAACATTGATCACACTTTGTAGACACATGCCCTTTTCACTAACCACCCAAGTTTCTTCACGCTAGTGCCCTATACGAGTCGCGCACCAATGATGTGTGATTCTTAGAAAACACAGCTTTAAAGCCGTGTTTTCTAAGAATCACACTTCCGTAAGTGCGCGACACGCTTATCGTAATAATGAGAATTCGCAGCAAATAGATAATTAAATAGATAAATAACACCACAGAAATTAGACAACCCCCGAATCCAAAGACGAAGCTGCACGTGCGAGGATTACATTTATGAAAAAACGAGGACACAACCATACCCACCGATATCGCCAGTGCTGTTGGCGGGATTCGAACCCGCAAGGCGATAGAGAGATTATCTAGCCACACTTGCAATCGCGCGCTCTAGACAACTACTCCACTGTGCCGAGTTGAACGAATGAATTTTATATATTTACGTTTTGTGTTGTTACATCCATCTTGTGACCGTGAACACTAAATTACACATTGTAACAACATGCCGTTTTCATTAACCGCCCAAGTGTCCTCATGCTATCGCGCTATGCCTGTTGCGCAACCACGGATTCGTGATTGTTAGAAAATATGACTTAACGTATACCTCCGACTAACGTAAACAACATGTTGATTACATTGACGACCGTATAACATGAACAGACCGCCGTATAACGTGAACATTATTTTATGATCTCGTTGACCTCGAGCTGTTATACTTCCTGGAATTGCGATTTTAACATAAACAAACATAAGACACACCACATAAATTAGACAACTCCCAGATCCAAAGTCGGAGATGCACGGGCGAGTGTTCCACTGTTGAAAAAACCCAGACACACATAACCACTCCTTTCAACTTTCTCAGAGTCAAAACAGGATTTGAACCCTAGAGTAAAACCAGCTACGGACACTCAACGCTCTAGCTCACTGCACTGCAGAAAGCAGTGGAGTTGACGGATACTGTGGTACTGAACAGACTAAGAGAAAAAGCAGTTATGTAAAAAGTTGAAAAACCTAAAAAGCAAAAAAAAAAATTCTGACTCCTTAAACCATATTTTTTCTTTTATTAATAAAGTGTTTATACTATTTGTGAGGAGAATGAATTATCATTCGTTAGCATTTAAAATACCTTTCGTTAACGTGAAAAAATCGCTAACATGAACAGACGCTGTTTTACTTTGTTCACGTTATCGAGTGTACTAAATTTTCTTTAAATAAGATATCGTAGTAATAAAAATAATAATCTTGGTATGCTGAGCCAGAGGTTGAGAGAGAAAACTGAATTTTGCGTGAATATGTTTAGCTCAAAGAATATCTTTCATTTTATTTTTTAATTTTATGAATACACATTCTTGTTTAATTAATAATTTGTTTTTTTAATTTTTATTACACTAAAAAGAAAAAGTATATTTCAGTGTTTTGTATTTATTAAATTTTGTGTGGCGATATTTATATTTACTTAGTATGCATAATATGTATATACAGCACCCAGTTAAATCACACGTTTATCTAGATATAGGATTTGTTCTCTTTACACTTTTGTGAAAAGTTTAGAAAGTCCAACTAAAGAGAATATGTTATAGCTAATAGGTCTTCTCTTTGCCTTTAGCTTACACCCTTTTCCAAAAGTGCACAACCAGTTCATAGCCGGATTAGTCTATGATCTATACGGGCTGTAGCTACCACGGGTCTTGGTGCGTTGGGGGATCCCAACAAAAGAAATCATATATTATAGGTAATGTAGAAAAGTGGAAATAAAGAGAAATTCCTCCCAAACTATTTATTTTCATGACAATTCTTTGAAAATTAAAATTCTACATATTTTAGTTCTTTTTACGAAATACCTAAAGAAAGTATAGTAAGTGTAAGTAATAATAAAAATTTTCAATCTCGAATTTTTAATGGGATTACGCTGTTTGGAGTTCCATAAAGCTCCATAACTACTTAATTTTTATTTTTATATCTTTTTAAATTATTTGTAATAAAATTTCATAAGAAAACAATGAAACTCTTTCATATTATTTGAATAGTGACAGCCGGCCATTTTGCTCTAACGCTTTTTATAAATTATGCCAATGGGTACAGTTTTAATGGAAGTTCCACCATTTGACTCAACTGTTTTCAAAACGCTTCTAAATTATGTTTTAGAGGCCCCATGCAAAAATCTCCTTTTGAGGATCACAAAATCATAACCCAGAGACCCGAAATAAGCCCATCTGGCTATGAACTAATTAGTTCCCTCTATAGAACGTGGCAATAAAACTTTATACAAATTTTCAAATATGTAAATTTTTAATAAAATCTTAGTTTTTTGGATGCCTATATTACCTTCCAAGGTTTCATTCTTAATCATTTTTATTGATTTTATTTATATGTTCAAAAAAGTTGTAATATCGGTCAAATAAAATTTAGGCATGTATTTTGTTAAACCAGATATTATTTTCTAAGAGTTTTGAGCTACTTTTCTTTTATTGTTGTGTAGTTTCTAATTTACAAAAAATTACATTGTCCGTTTACCTACTGTAGTTGCTGAATTTTAATCTAATACATGTATTTTAATCTTCATTTCAATTGAAATGGAGAAAACTGTAATTACAATTACGTTTTACAAACGTTTGGAAAGTGTAAATACTACAAGCAACTACATGAAATACTATATTCTATACCTACTATAAATGCCAGTTAGAATTTATATATTCCAGTATTCTAATAAAGGCAATTTATCAAAAACAATCGCTTCTACAACAAACTGATTCTGGTTTTCCGGTTCCGAATTAACGAAGATATATGTGGGCAGTAGAATGTCCGCGTCTTGTCAATGGTGCGGTGAGAAATGGCGTACTGGCCTTTGTCATAGAAATAATGACTTCTTGGTAGATAAGGCGGTCGGTCGACGGTCAATTTCGATGGTCACTTGCGTGCATCGTATTTGTATTGTCCATAGCCGAATCATTGTAGCTAGCTAAATGGAGTGTGAAGCGATAGCGACTGACCACGCCGACTTATCTTGTCCACAAACAAACAATACATGCTTCGGCTTCGTTCCGCGGTTCGCATCTCGTGTAAAATAGTCCATACTGGCTGCGGTTACTACAATAAAGTTAAGATCATTTAACGCCAATTATGAGGCTTTTCCGTATTTACTTTAAATCCCTTGTTTTTTTGTGGACCAAGATAATGTATAAAATAATATACAGCAAAAAATATTTTATTTGAAATGATTATTTAGTTATCCAGAACAATTTTATTATTAAAAAAAATCTACAATTATTTATACTGTTGCTGTAAATCCATAAGTTCGACCAATTATGAGGTACATTAATTATAATAATATTTTGAATTAGTATACCTATAATTTATTACAGCAGAAGATCTTTAGTCCGACTTTAATTTTACAAAATAAATAACATTTTTATTCTCAATCTTCAAAACGTCATATCTAAAGGTGCGACAGTGATTAAAAAAAAATCGATATGTTATTTTAAAAATCATCAGATTTTCAACCACATCTAGTGTGTGTCTCTATACAGGGTGTCCCAAGCAAAAGTAGGCACCCTGAATAACTTTGGATAAAAATTTTTTGAAAAATTGGTGAAATACGTCAACCTTGTTTCCAATGGGGACATATTTTAATGTAATACCTATCATCATCCCTCTACCCTACACAGCCACCCCCCTCAAAAAATTCAAATGGCAAAGGGGGTCGAGTGATACATCTTTTTGAAAGGTCTTTTAATTCCCTACATAACTGTGTATTTTTTTAACTTTTATCGATTCGTTCTTAAGGAAAATAATTTTATTTTTGATGATTACACACAATCGAAATCGTTTAAAAAATCTAAAATATACGGCACTGGATATTGGAATTTATAAAAAAAATTACGTTTTTTAGTGCTTTCAAATCAACATGAGTTTTTTTTGACAAAAAACACTTTCCTTGTCCGTTGAGTTTTAGAATAAAAAAAGACTCATAAGTATTTGATAGTCCTTGAACATTAATTTGTTCACAACCAATTTTAAATCGAGATACATATTACCAGAGTGAGTTCTCAAAATGGTTTATACCCTTCAGGAGAGAATAGAAATTGTCAGCATTTATTTTAAAAACGATAATTGTGCTAGAGCTACGGAGCGCATATTCAATAGAAATCACCCAGATAGAAGGGTTGGTTCTCAGTATGCTCACAATTATTGACAAAATTTATGGAAACAGGTTCTGTAGGAAACAAAAAGCATGAACATCAGCGACCGATTAGGAATGAAGCAGTCGAAGTGGCAGTTCTGGGTCATTTGCAGATGGATAATACTCAATCGATCAGGAAAGTAGCTGAGGCTTCCAGTGTATCACGAAGCAGTGTTCATCGAATTGTAAAGGCCCACAAATTTCATCCATATAAATTTAAATTGGTACACGAATTAAACGAAGATGATCCTGATCGTCGGCTTGAATTCTGTGAGATTTTTGGTGAACAATTAAACGATAATGCCAATCTACTGTACAATACGTGCTTTTCTGATAAATCGACATTTCAGTTAAATGGGGAGGTAAACAGGCACAATTGTAGGTATTGGAGTGAAACCAATCCACATTTGTTCATGGAAACTCATACCCAAAGACCTCAGAAGTTAAATATTTGGGCTGGCATCTTTGGGGATCACATTCTTTTTTATTCCTGACAATTTAAATGGCGAAAAGTACCTCGATCTGTTAGAAAATAACATCGACCCAATGATTACCCAAATCCTCAAAGAAGGCGATAATCTTTTAGAGGGCGAACTGTTTTTTCAACAGGATGGGGCACCACCACATTTTGCTATAGCAGTCCGTCAATTTTTATAATCGGTTTTCTGAGCGATGAATTGGAAGAAGAGGTCCTGTGAAGTAGTCCGCTAGGTCACCCGATTTAACTCCCTTGGATTTTTTTCTGTGGGGACATTTGCAACAAAACCCGCATCTCTGGAAGAGTTACGTGAAAGAATTGTTCGAGAATACCGTTTATTGACTCAAGATATGCTCAGAAATAAATGTTCGTACATAATTTCAAGACAGATTATACTACTGTATGGAAGTCGGTGTGAGTCATTTTGAACAATACATACGATAATTTAAACTGCTTCTTTTATTTTTATTTCCCGAACCTAAAATAATGAAACAATTATTTCTCAGGAACGAATCGATAAAAGTTTTAAAAAATACACAGTTATGTAGATAATTGAAAGACCTTTCAAATATGTATCACTCGACCCCCTTTGCCATTTGAATTTTTTGAGGGAATGACCGTGTAAGGTACAGGGATGATGATAGGTATACAAGTATTACATTAAAATATGCCCCCCTTAGAAATAAGGTCGACGTGTTTCACCAATTTTTCAAAAAATTTTTATCTCCAAAATTATTCAAGGTGCCTACTTTTGGTTGGGACACACTGTATAAAGAGCTCCAAGAAAGTTAAGGATATTGCGAGAAAACGCATTTTCGTTTGGGAACTGTATAGTGCATTTTATCAACATTTATTTTTCAAAAATAAATATTAAAAATATTAATTAGCAAAGAAAAATTTTTCAGCGTTATTATTTTTCATTTCACTTTATATTTATTTTTTATTTATGAAAATAACCAAAATGAAAAAAATACAAATTTCGTTTGACGTTGCAAATCTGCAACTTCTATAAGATGTAGATCTCACATTTGCATCAATAACGGCTGGACATTATCTAGGCATACTGTCAATGAGATTATTGATATAATCTTAAAAAATATTGCTCCAAATTCCTAAAATAATCGCTCTTAAATCTCTTATTGTTTATGGATGAGGTTGATGGTCGCGTATGGTTCTTTTGAATAAATCCTGTGTTCAATAGGACTGAGGTCTGCTGACCTCGGTGGGAATGGAAGTACCGGAATTCTAAAGTTTTGCAGTGCATTGATAACGATTCCTGCACGATGAGTATGGGCATTATCATGCAAGAAAAAAGTTCTCACCGATGGCATCATGAAATTTTGTTTATGATATTGTCAGCATACACTTAAACTGTCATCGTTGTTTCTCTTAACAATAAATATGCCACATCGTCCACTGAAGCATATGCCTCGACGATTTCTACCTACCCTTGGCCTAATCTATACTTGAACTGAATCATCTAAAAATCTACTCACTCGAGTTTCATCGGTGAATAAGACAACGCCATTCATCACACCAATATAGATGTTCAAGCGCCAATTCCAATCTCGCTCATTTATGGTGCACGGTCAAAGGAACTCTTCTCACAATCAGATGTTTTCTAGAAACTATCCCCTCAATCCCTCAAATGTTTTCGAATTGTTTCTATTGATACAAGTATTTCCCTGGCATTGTCTAGTACATCTGTTATGTTCCTTTAGGATCAGCATCTCTCTACTGGAAGTTAGACATATGTAGCGATCTTGAGCTGCATTGCTTTTTCTTGGATGACACTTCTAACTCTCTCAGATGCTGATCCATTGTTTTGTACCGTGAAACAAGTCGATAAATGACACTTTGAGACACATTGAATTCCGCAACGACCTTGACTTGATTTCGACCAGCACGAATCATTTCAACGGCCATATTTCTTTCTTCGGGAGTTAACTTTCTCCGTGGCATATTGTAATTAAGAACAAACGATATTTTGAGTTTACAATCAGAAATGTACTAATGGTTTGCTAATGATATCCTGACGACTAGATTCAAAAACACAATATTTAAATTTGCAATTGCAAAAACCTATCTTGTTTGTAGTTTTACTTTGTAATTTTTTTATGTCTATCTAGTGGAGCAAAAAATATTTCAGAATACCTGTAGCATGATACGTTAAAATTTGTAATATCCTCAACTTGCTTGGAGCAGTGTATGTCAAATAGGTTTTTATTTTAATTTTATAATGATTTAAAAAGTGAGAACAGCGTTCCTTAAGGTAAGAAAATTCTTAAATATAATTACAGTGGGCACCATGGTCGAGAAGAGCACATAAAAGGCATCAGTGATTCTAGAAAAAATGTGTACTGGATTTCACAGGAAGTATTATAAACTGAGTTCAATTTGAGCTTCAGTTAATATTAAAGTACGTTTTTCGTTAAAAGTTTTGAAAATGTTGATTCATGCTTAACAGTGTTTTAGAAGTTTGTGTTGACTCTTGTATAATTATTTTTTTAATCAAACACAAAGCGTTAGTATTTTACATTTAAAACTGAACAAATAAGATACTTTTTGCAAAGAAAATAATGCTGTAAGTTCAGTGAGCAAATAAAATTAACTGAAAAATGGTATAATATCAATAACAAATAGTAATTTAGCGAAATATTCTCAATAAATATGTCTATAGGGGGTTTACTGAAAACGTATTTTTATCATCTGTCCAAATCCGTCGACATATACAAGTTGTTGTATTTAAAATAACAAAGTGATATTTAGTTGCTGTATAAGGCAAAAAATGTCAATTCAAAAATGTAAATCGACGGATTTACAGTGCCTGACGTTTTTACATAAAAAAAATTGGTATCGTTTTATCGAATTTGTTAATTTTATCGTGAACGCACTGTATAATTATTAGCCAACTGAAAATTCACACACTTTTAAGTAATAGTGATAGAAGCAACACAAAGATATTTATTACTTAATTAATTTATAGAATAGTTTTTATTAGATTTTTATAAATTATCAGATTCTAACAAAAGATTTATTCTAATATGCAGTTGTTCAACTTTTCCTACAGTTTTTTCAATTCTGTAAAAAAGCTTAAAATATCCCTATATTTAAAATAAGTCAGTTTCATTCAGCAGAAACAGTTTAAATTAGATTTTTAAAGTAAGCACTTGACTTAAAAAAATTTTAATATTGTTTTTAAAATCTGTCCTGTTTATGACATTTTCAGGGATTTTCTATCATATGAACATCATGTGAATATCGCCCCAAATCTGTGAACTCCAATAACACACGATTTTGAGTTGCTAGTAATCCGTTGATGAAACTCTGATAGACTTCGAATGATAGATCAAATATATACATAAATGAAAACTGGCCATAGAGACAATTTTTTAACTAGTAACTATAGCTATTAAAATAGTTTTCTACGACGACAATTTTTAAAGAAGAGATTTCATTTAAACAAAATAGAAGTTAAAAAGCTCACAATGTGTTATTAGATTGTAGATGCTATTAATATTAGAAATTTTAATTAAATATTAAGTAAAGACAGAATACATTCCCTCGTCGAATAATTTTATGTAACTCTGTATATTCTGACATTTGTGACAGGGATATAGATAAATTTAAAGGTGGAAACATTGGACATTAAGTGTGAGTATCACGTAGGAATAGACCATAATTCTTATGTGTTCGTCACCAAAGAGTCATTTGATGTAACGAAGTTCAGGTGGGCCTGTCTTTGTGATGAACTGCAGAAGTAATGAGATGAGGAAATGCATTGGAATGAGGGCGTCGCAAGGAAATGTTACAAAATTATATTCCTAGAAACGGGATAGGTATGCTCATAAAATTTCCTTTAATTTATTTACATTCTACAAATGTTACATTTCTGTCTTCTTTCACGCCATGATCTTATTGTCTTGAAGTAGTGAAGGAATTTGCACATTTACTAAAACGTGAAAAAGCTTTAGACGTCTAGCTGTTATACTATGTGACATAGAAAATAAAATACCTAGTAATCGTTTAAATATTTTAATGATCTTTTACAAAATAATTTGGCTTAGAAGGAGTATTAATTCATTAAAATCTCATTACGAATAGCCAAAAATATCTACCTCAAAATTACACGCATACAGGCATGGTTCGATCCATCTAGATTGATGTATTATTGAGATACTTCCCAAACTATCTGAACCTGTTGCTGAGGGAGCTGATGGTTCATCGACAGGACAGGTAATCGACCTAGCCGTTTGCCCATCATGTCTCATACTTGTTCGATTGACGAAAGGTCAGGTGATCTTGCGAGTCATGCCAGAACGTTTGCATTAGCAACTTGTAGAATCGTCCTGGTTACGACAGCAGTATGGGGTCTGGCATTATCCTACTGAAATATCCATTCTCTGAAGTTACGGTAACGCAATCGGTTTGTAAATGTACCCATGTTTCTTTCTAAGAAGACTAGAGCGGCCTGCTTTCATATGCTATTGCGTCCCAAACTTATAGCGGTTTAAGCAAGTGCTGTCCGTTCCTCACAAATCTGAATATCTGAACTTTCTCCATACCAACGGCGAACTCTTCTGAGCACATTCTTAGCACCACTGAAGTCTTACGGTAACTCTGGGTGAGTGGCAAAATTCACACAACCGACGATCGAAGGAACTTATTTTTCAATAAAATTGTTTGCTACAGACCTGGTTGTACTGAAACACTTCCTTAGAGTCGTAATTTTTAAGAAGCTTTCTTTAGGTTCAGTAGTTCTTCTAACAATCCCGGTACCTCCACAAGATTGACGCCTGTTTTTTAATTCACCCATTCCAACATCGCATCATTGTTGATACATTTCGGCCAACCCCCGCAATTTTTCAGAAAAACAAATTGTCTTCGCGCAACCCTATAATTCTACTCCGTCAAACTCACTAAAAATTCGCACGTCCTCGAACTCGAGGTATTGTCAATGAATGATCATTGCAATACAATAAAACTAAACCAATTTAAAAATTTAACTCCTGTTCATCCAGGCGTCAAAGAGAGAGAATATGCTTAATAAAGAAATAATTCCAGGAAATCTGGAATTTGTTATAATCGCTTACAAAATTATTTGCTAATAGTATAATTATTAAAAATAAAATAAAAGTGACATTAGCTAAAAGTTAATTTCTCATGATTGCCATAGTGGAACTAAATAAAAATTTTGCCGTGAAAAAATATAAAAATTTTCAATTTTGTTGCTAGTAAACATTTTAAATATGATCTTAGAGCATATAATATTTGACAGGAGTGGAATTGTCATTGGTATCCCCTGTATGTCTACTCCACTATATGAGTTCATGTCTATTCTATTTTTTTCTTGTATTCGACGAAGGCGAATGTTGTTGGTCTTCCATAATAGTGTCCACACTCTCACTCTGTTCTTCTGAAACGATGTAGTCTTCTGTTACCTGGTACATTAAACGCTCGAGTTGAACGTCTATGTTTTCGTCATAATCTTCATTCTCGTCCATAGCTTCAATGCTGGTACGGGTTTGTCCTAAACAATTAATGCAGATTGTAGAGCAATGAAGGCCCACTTTTCTGCAATCGCAAGTTGTCCAGCGTCCTTTGCAAATGTGCAGAAGCGACTGGAGTGGATCCTTGGCGATGGGAATTGGAACCAAACCATATTTGGAATTTCATCCTGTGTCTAGTGGGTTCTTGTTATCTTCATACCATTTTTGAACTTGATGGTATGTTCTAAGAGAACGCCGACGTGCCGCTGTTCGAGTGGAGGCAGGTTTGTGAGGCACTCGGACAGCGTCTGTCAGCATTCTCTTAGAACATACCATCAAGTTCAAAAATGGTATAGAAATAACAAGAGCCCACTAGACTGGGGATGGAGAAACTCCAAATATGGTTTGCTTTCAATTACCACCGCCAAGGATAAGGCTCCACAGTCACTCCTGAACACAATATCCTGCAGATGTTTAAAAGGAAGGCAGAAAACATAGAAGTTCTACTAGAGCGTTTAATATACCAGGAGACAGAAGACCACATCGCTTCAGAATAACAGAGTGATAGTGTGGACACTGTTATGGTAGATCAACAAAATCAGCCCTCATCATCGAAGCGAAGAAAAATAGAATGAACTTGAACTCATATAGTGGAGTAGGACTGCTGGGTACACCATTGAAAAAAACGGGTCATGTGCTCTACCGCAAGGTGGTGTGGACACGAATATTAAATATTGAGTGCTTAATTATTTACTATTGTCTTATGGTCTATAAAAAAAGAAATTACGCATATCGCACCGAAACTAGTAGGTACTGCAAGGAAAAAACACTGTTTTCTCATAGTCGCGCAAAAGTATCGAACTTCGTGTTATCTCCGAAACTGTTAACTTTAGGAAAAAAAGTACTAAGAACCTGTTTCATGGAAACTTTAATGAGGATTAATATTAGTAATAAGTGTTTCTTCCAGAAAGTTAATACTTTAGGAAATATTAGCGAAAAACTAAATTTTGACGCCATTTCGTCAAAAACGCCGATATCGACAAGGGGGAAAACTTAGTATGGTTACCGGGAGATATAACTGAAACGATTAAAACAAATTTCAGGTTTCCTGGAATTATTCCCTTATTAAATTATCTGGTGTCTGATCTATCAATTTTAAAAAAAGTTTTTTTTTGATAAAACATAAAAATAGTGTATCCTTCAATAAATGATTTGATTAAGTTTTTGTAAGATCTATTATTTACCAGATTTAGACCTAAATTCTTTATGTATTGTGTAATGGACACTGGCGAAATTTGGTTATATCATATCTTAATAATAATAAAATAATACTGTGTTTTAATCTAATTAAAGAAATTTAGAATTAACTAACGTTAAAAGTCGAAATAATCGTCAAAAATAATTAATACCAATAAATACAAAATGTTCAAAACTGAGCTACTTAAAAGAAGTGAGTGAAGTTACTATTTACGTTGTAAAAAAATTCGTTAAGGAACTTAAATAATAGAATTAATTTTTCAAAAAAGCAGCATTACTAAATTCATAAAATATGCGATTAGAGTTTTCAAGTAGTTTATGGTCCAACCTTATTGTATAAAATGTCGACAAGACTATGCAGTTTTAAAGCATGGCTTAAATAAAATGATGTAAAGTTTTAAAAATACTGTAGATCATTCAATAGTGATATACGCGTTTAATAGAAACCTAAATATTATAGCTTTTCGCCTTATAGGTCCGGCTTTAACGTAAAAGCCGTGATGTATAATGTACATTTCAGAGGCATCGGCAGTATAACAACCCCTATATGTCTCAGTAATGTCGTCACATTTGTATGGACTTCTTAGATTGTTAGTGTAGACTCAACATGGATTTACGTGTATAGCACGTCTTATACCAATCGCCCTGGTCGCCTAATACGCCCCGCGAGAACCTTTATGACTTGAGAGGAGACATTTCTGCCCTCTACTTTATTTCTGTTATCAAGCCTGGATCTACATGATATTGATATTCTACGACACGACGCATTACTTTTCAGTGTACGAATGCCGATTGTTTTTCTCGCCTAACGGTAACGGCTGTGTGAAACAATCCATAAAAATAACATAAATTTTGCAAAAAATGAGACAGCGGATTATAGTATATTGCATATTGGAAATTCTTAAAATATTGTTTGGCTTTCAAATTTATGTGTTTATTTTTTTAAATAATATCGAAGACTAAAAATAAATATTTTAGAATAAGGATAAATTTTTAAACAAGTGTAATAGTATAAACTATAATGGACAATTTTTCCTAATTGTAAATTGTGTATTAATATTTTTCTTGTAATTTAACAGGATATTATTGCCCGACTCAGTCATCCTATAACATTCTTAATTTTTTATTTATTTACTGCTTATACTGTAGTCTGAATTACAGGTGATATTGTGTTTTTATATCACGATTATTATTGTTACGTACATATCTGTAGAAATTTCATTTAAAATGAAGTTTTCGTCATGACTGCTTTTGCGATAAGAAATATATTGAGATTTTGATTTTTTTTACGAAATACAGGATGAGAACCTCTACTTTGAGAACAAATACTCCCTATATAATATAGCATAACTATATTTGAGATTTGAAAATATACCTGTGTCCATTTCTTTCTAATTTAATATTTATATCAGAAACATTTTTAAAATCAGCATTAGAAGAACTTCTAATACCAAAATTTAAATGTTTACGCCGTGTATACACATGGCTTAAGCATTTACATTTATACCTGGAAAGAGGAAGGAATTGAAAGGATGATGATTTGGCATTAAACTGTAAATAAAGCTTGTGAAAGGTACAAGAGTAATGACAAGGTAAATTCTGGTTACTTACTTAGATCTAAAGAGCGGATCTGGATGTGAGGACTATGTGGATTATGATAAGAATGAAAGTAGTACAAAGTAACATGTGAGAAAAGAACGTATAACACAATAATTGGATGCCATACATACTTATTTCAAATGCACGACAATCGATCAAATAATCCAAGATCTATCCCTTCACATTTCTTAAGAACGCCTCTGACTATTTTGATGCTGTTGAGGTCAGAAAAAGGATTTTAAGTGATGTTGAGCGATAATCTAATTATACCTATAGTGCTAAAAAGTGAACTTTTCCTTACCATTTTCCCTAAATAAACACCACAGAATTTAGACAATCCTGTAATTCAAAGCTGAAGCTGTCTAGAAGGGGGTTACACTTAGAAAAACGTGAACATACAAGTATTTTCACCGATATTGCAAGTGCCGATGGCGGGATTTGAACACGCAGCTACTATAGATAGATTTCTAGTCACGCTTACCATTGCGCGCTTTGGCCAACTACTCCATCGTACCGGTGAAATATATAAACATATTTGAAACATTACATACTCTAAACATGCCCAAATACATCTATGGACGTTGAGTGATCGTTTAATTTCAATGTTTGCTGATAGATGTATAATTTTATATGTGGAACATTTAGAAGCAATATTACTAGTATGTAGCAGGAGCAATGAGGAGCACTCCAACAGTTGTGATGGAAGTAATTGGGTGTCACGCCATTGCATATTGAATTGGAATTTGATGCCAGGAAAACAACTAATAGATTGTTGAAGAATTAAATGTGGAATATGACAGGTCAGGAGTTGGAGCATACAAAGACTCTAATTCTACCGTTAAGAGACAGACCAGTATAGATACAACCAAAGGCTTGTATTTTGATGATTTTAGGTAATTATACGAGCGTATTCCGAGGTAGGTATATGCCATTTTATTATGTGCAAACAAAAATCTAAGTAGAGGTTTTGTTAACGAGCCTATTTACATGTGTAGCGACAGACAGGCGACTTTAAGGACTCCTGAATCGAATAAGGTGACATCTAAGCTGATACTGAATTGTCGAAAAATTCTGACTCAATTGTGTGAACATAGGTTAGGTTAGGTTAGGTTTGTTATGAGTGGGTCTCAGTAGACCCTCCACTGCGGCCATCAGCAGGCCTATTGTGGCTCACGCCTAATTATATTTCACCCAATAAGTTCAGCCTCTTAATGAAACTCATAACTTTATTGGGCGAGAATGTGTCCAGATCCTCTGGCAGCAGTTGCTCTTTGCCAAATATTGAGAATCGGATCCTCTCCACAGCGGGACAGGTGCCTAAGATGTGGTCTGCCTTCCCATCATCCTCCAGGCATAGACGGCACTCGGCGTTTATGCAGATGATAGTTTAGTCGGCAGTGCCCGATATATAGGCCTGTTAGAGTTTTCAGGTTTACCCTGTTTAACTCTAAAAGTTTCTTAGCTCTTGATTTCAAAAGGTATTTTATAAACTCCTTCGAATGAACTAATCCTGGTAACTCTTGTCAATACTGGAGAGTTTTCCTTTCAGCCCAGGTTGAGATAGCCATCTTTGCAGTACTTGAGGATATGCCAGCCAAATATTGGTTCTGGTCCGATGAATCGTGATCCCGCTCCTTCTCTGGCTAAGGAGTCCGTTATTTCGTTACCTTCCATACCAGAGTGGCCACGTATCCAGACCAGAGACACTTTGTTGTTTTTGCTCAAATGATTTAGAGCTTTCTGACAATTCCATACTGTTTTGGAGTTACACCGGTAGGAGCCAAAAGCTTTTATAGCTGCTTGGCTATCTGAGAAAATTTGTATTGATCTGCGTGTAAGATGCATATATTCCAGCCAGCCTTCGTACACCCAGTTCAATGGCATGAACCTCAGCCTGAAAAACAGTTGCATGAGTACCTAGGCTTGAGAATATCCTCACCCTTGGTCTGTAGCTATGTACTCCGGCTCCTGTTCCCTCGGGAGTTTTGGAGCCGTCTGTAAACCAACAACTGTCTGCCTTCAGTAGGTCGGCTTTATTCCGATCCCACTCATCTCTTTCTGGAGAAAGGATGTTGTAGGTCAGCTCGTAGTTGGTCATGGTAGGCATAGTATCCAAGGGCATTCCCACGATGCTGTGATTCTCTATGTCATCCAGCAACCTGTTCCGCTCCATGATACTAGTCTGCGGCATATTAATGGCCACTTGTTGTAGTCTGTAGGTTGCCCACCTGGCCTCTCTCTCCAAATATATATGAAGAGGGGGTAAATCCAGGAGGATTTCCATTGCAGCTGACGGTGTGGTGCTAATTGCTCCCGTTACGGTCATCATTGCTAATCTCTGCAGTCCAGAGAGTTTGGATTTGGCCGTCCGTTGTAATCCTTTCGGTCACCAAACAATGGATCCGTATATTATCATTGATCTGATGACCGTGATATAGATCCAGTAAATTTTGTGACCATAGCTCAGTCAAAGTTATATGGGTTCCAGGAGAAAGGCAATGAAAAAGCGAAGTTTTTGGCGGAAGAAGGTGCTAAAAATCTCTTTCCAGAACCTGAACCAGCATTTTGCATACCAAGAAGTCTCATCACAGAGACAGTCAAGGCTCCATATAAAGGGACTTTCGAGCGCATCTACCATAAAGTGGCTGCTGAAGCTCTATACAGAATGAATGAGACGGATAGTAGGTCAGATGACAGGACATCTTAAATAAACACCTGCATATAATGAGGGTGAAGGATGATCCTATTTGTAGGATGTGCAGAGAGATTAAGATTAGTGGGAAAAACCTCCATTAATTCTTATGCAATTGGAGGCATTAAGACGTAAACATTCCGGAAGACAATTTGTAGAGCCGAATGAGTCACGGTGTATCCCTGGAATAGACTGCTCTTTTCAAGAGAAAGCCGGTCCCTTTAAGGGAAAAATCGCAGAAGCACAATGATCCATAGGTCTGAGTACGGCGGATTCTAGGATCTACACGAGTACTGACTTGTTAAGGATCCTTATGCCTCAATTATTAATAGTATGTTCTTATAGCAGTATTGAAATAATTATAGTTAATGTGCTTGTCTTGTTCTTCTATATCAAACGATATATCGTATCATGTGTGTGACTGTTGTCTAGAAAATGCTTAATGCATCATAACTTTGAGTATCACATTAATCACTAAATAAATTATTATGGTATGATTAAATATGAACATCTTTACGCTGACAGGCATCCATTATGGACTGCTTTAGAAGAATATTTAAATGATTGTATAAATTTACATGATAATTTTGAACTATATCTTTCTTCTTTATACCTACTAAAAAAATCTTTACCACCTTATATACATAAGAGAACAGTTATATTCCTTTTAAATAACAGAAAATATGTATAGAAGTGACATGTTGAGGTTATTGAAGAAATACATGTTAAATATTGTTTTATCTCATACTATTGTTTTTAAATCATATAAATACTAATTTTTTTAATTTCCAGTGCTGGGCCTTTTTTTATTTATAACTAATAGTTTTGAAATCCAAGCTTTTAAATTACCTCAAGATATTGACAATTTAGTGATAACCTTAATATGACAAAATATTATGTTGCGGTGAATGTAAATTAAAAATAAGAACATACAACAAATACACACATCAAAAGTTTTTGTTGAGTTTCAGTGAGTTTCTCTGCTAATATAAACTAAATAGAAAGAGTTATAAAATATAGGAAAACACGGTCATAATGTATTTAGTATATAGAAAACTATCTCTGTAGGAAGGAAACAACAGCTTCTAATAAATAACTAATCTTCGTAACGGAGAATCGAACTCTTAACGACTATAGCTATTTCCTGTTATATCTAATAGCTCGGACCGGGCCGTTTTCGTTGAACAAAACAAACGCAATACCTTCTATTCCATTTATACCGCGCGATATTCGACTTTTGCAGAAATAGCATTTCTTAACACAAAAGTTTCCAACTTATATTGCGAAGGATAAAAACAAGATCCCTATAGATTTTATAAGCAGGAACAGTCACAGTTGCTTTACAGCGACGAACTTGATCGATTGAGCTTTAACAAAACAACTCTCAATTGACTAATTCCAACAAATACAATTTCCAATTTCACTCAACTGAAGCGAAGCATAATTTTAGACAATATCTGAGGTTAATGAATCAAGTGAACAATTTACATTTACACATTAGACAAATGACGGCAATTGACAGAAAAATATTAAAACTGTGAAACCAAAACACAAATACTAGTTCTTTCCTCAAAATGTATGTAGTTCAATACTATTATAAATTAAGGAAAAAAAGCTACAATACTGCGTCTGTTTTATTAATTTATATCTTTATTAATTTTGATAATTTTAAATACACTATAAAAATATTATTTTAGTGTATTACTCAAAACTGAAGCTTGCTTTTGTGTGGTAAACATTTTTAATTTGTTTTCTGTCATTGTACAATTAACACTGTCATTATGAGTTCAACTTGCTTGGAGATTCAGAAAATTGTATTATATAAGTTTGGAGTGTTTCCGAGAAAATTAAAATCTAACATTAATTTAAAGCATATACATTATACAATCATTCAAGTCCAGCGGGACTCGCCAGCTATCTCCGGAAGGGTCATTTATGTTGGCAAAGCATCACTGGGCAGCAGTTGGCCTTGTTTACATTTTTAACATATGGCAAATAACAGAGCACTCTAAATACAAGGATGATGTTTTAAAATTAATATGCGATTTTGTAAAACCAATAACCACCCAATCATGTGCATTCCGTTAAATATTTAAACTCTATTTGCCATATGTCGAATCTGCATGGTGTCAATGTGATGGATAGTGTACATCTCTACAGAATCTAGTCCATAATATCTCCTATGTACACATTTATATCTCTAGTTTGTAGGGATACAATTTATTCTAATGTGATTGATCGTGCATATTATATCGGATAAAAGGAAGAAAATAATCGACTGTCCATTACTTTTTTTTCTTCAATTACAATGAAACGTATTTTATATATTTTTCATATAATATTATGAGAAAATAAAACACCTAGAAATCGCTAAAATATATTAATGATTTTTTTGCTAGTCAAATGGGCGTAGAAATAGTATCAAATTATTAAAATTTCATTATGATTAGACAATAATATAAATCTCAAAAATAATAGTTAGTGGTTGCTCCACGCAACCCTATAAACTCTCCAACTGTGTGAGGTGTATTTCGATTTAGGTGATCGATGTTTTCTTAATGATTGTGTTCTAAGTTATCTGAATCTCTTTTCGTAAACGCTGAAGGTCCATTAATGTCACCAGTACTCGTTTTAGCTATCTGCCTATTATGCCCCATATATATTCGATTGGCGAAAGGTCAGGTCATTATACTGGCCATGAAAGAACATTCATATCACTATTTTGTAGAAACTTCCTGGTTTCGATAGCAATATGAATTCTGCAATTATCCTGCTGGAAAATAGGGTTTTTTAATCTCCAAGGAAACGATAACGCGTTGGGTTCCAAAATTCTGTGAATATACGCTTGTACATTCATGTTTCTTTCTAGGAAGGTTAGAGGATATGCTATTGCACCCCGAATCATAACCTCTCGGGTAAGTGCTATCTCCGGTTCCAAACAAAATTGAAAATCTGACCTTTCTCCATGTCGACAGTGAACAGTTCTGCGCCCATCATGAGCCCACAACCAAAATCAGGTTTCATCTCTGAGCACTATCTGATTTCATTCTTCATCCCACTGGGCACGTTCTTGGCACCACTCAAATCTTACCTGGGGATACCTCCAGGTCAGTAGCAAAATGAAGCACGGTGGGTAAGATCGAAAACCAAATGGATTTAATTCTTCAATGCATAGCCGTTCACTCGAAGCATCTAACAATTTATTTGCCGCAGATCTGGTTGAACTGAAACGATCCCTTAGGGTCGTAGGCGTTTTTCACGTTCGGTGATTCTTCGAACAGCTCGGTACCGCTACGGCGTGGATGCCTCTATTCTTCATTACATGCATCAAAATACTGTCGACGGTTTTGGCCAGCCATAACCGCAATTTAATTTTATTAATAACAAATTAGATTATGTTTTATTTCTGTTTATAAAATGGTCAACTAATTGGATTTCTAACAGTCTACTACAAATTTAGGAGTTATCTATCATCACTGATGGGTGTTGATGGAGATCCTACCTGCTCAAGATATAGGAAAAATTAAGAAACGTCCTAACATTTTTTGGTGAAGTGTACGACGTTCGAGTGACTAAGGACCTATATCTTGAACTTTATCAGAAGGTCAAGGAGGTTTGAAGAGAGAGCAAGTAGAGTGAATGGGTTAGAGGTCCCCTTTGTGGGCTACTTACCAAAGTTCAACCTCCTGCAATTACTACCATTACTACTACTACTGACCTGATATATATACTACACCCTCCCCTATTTAATTCGTAAATTAAAAGAGACGGCTGCCATTTTGATACTATACAATTATAAAAGTTTGGATAGCAATATAGCAGACTTAGGAGGCATCTATCATTGATAGGTATTGAGGAAGACCCTACATGTCCAAGATGCAGGAGTGATGAAGAGACATCTCACCACTTCCTGGGACAATGTGAAGCGTTTGGGCGCCTGAGACACAGTATCTTCGGTTCTGAGGTGCTTCTAAGGGAGGAGATGAGCTCCCTCACAATGAGTGACATCCTGACCTTCATCAGAAGGTCGGAAAGATTCGATGAGGGAGCAAGAGAAGCACATGACTGAGGGAACAGCTGGGGGTTGGTAAAAAGGGCCCGTCTGTGGCCTACTTGCCAGGCGTCAGCCTCCCCCACCATTACCATTACCATTACCATTGGATAGCAATATGACATAGAAAAAATGCCAGTTTTCTATATAAACTTTACATCAGAAGCGCACCGTTTTTTTAATTAAAGGATGTTATTATTAATATTTTTGTGATTAATACATTTTTAATGATTCTTAAACTACCTCTCAAGCGGACAAAAATATTAAAAAACATGTCAATTGACTTCAAACTAGAAGGAAGTGAACCCTTTTTCCAAAACAAACTTTTACGCCGCTGATCTTATCCTTTGAGGTATCTTTTTCTCTTAATTATTTGGTATCCTTTAAAGTAAAAAGTTGTCTAGTTATTTTCTTGTAGGATACGCCATTTTCGAGGCAAATTGAAATATCATTTTTAAAACACCCGTAGTTTATTCAGTATTTTCGGTATTGCATAAAATCATTGATATTCTATGAAACACCAAAAAATACTGACAAAGTATGGATATTTTGAAAATTTTGTCTCAATTTACCCCACAGAAAATAGCAGAGAGCTTTTCAGAGTAAAGACTACCAAAAAATTTAAAAAAAAAGAACTCAGTGTATAAGATCAGTGGGGTAGAAGTTGTGCCATGAGGAATGAGGGCATATTCAAAATATTTTTTTTAAAATTCTCAGAAATATTTTAAGAAATTGTTTTAGAAGAGTACTTTTAACACTGCGTAAATCAAAAATGGTGTAATATTCAGGTTAAAGTGCTGACTCGCCCTGTAGATAGTATATGCATCATATTCTGTAACAATATTTTTTTTTGCTCATCTAAAAACGGGTGTAATATTTTGAGCACGAAAATCTCACTGGACAACATCAAAACAAAATTTGCTAATAATGGGGTATTTTCATTGATCTGAATTGAAAATGGGAATGCTTATAGTTTGAAATATTTTTTTTTTTGTATTTTTGGCACTGAAAAAAATATATTACATAGCAGGGTCAATCACCCACACCAGAAGATGAGCTACCCCCCCAAACTGGAAATTTTGCGGAACCTCTTTTCTGTCGAAGAGTAGGAATTTTTTACTTGCATAATAATTAATAGACAAGGGACCAACTGCTTTACATCCCTTCCGAAGGATGGTATATGCCTACACAAACCTCGCCTAAGAGTGCACAGCTTCTGCGTATACGCTGATATACAAACCACTAGAAGACGAGGTCGCTGAGTTTCTGTCACAAATACAAGGTATTTTTGTTTGTGTTTTTGAAGACCTGTTGTTTGATATCTCCCTAGCTGGTTTATTATTCTTTAATTAAGTAGGGCACCATGTGACTTGCTGCCACGAAAAATAATCTTAGTTTTATTGCCTTGGCGTAGGAATGGAATTTTCTCAAGGTCGATTTTTATTATACGAAGAGGTAAGGTAGCCTGTTCTTAGCCTCGTTGAATTTTCTATATGCCTTTGGCTATGCTGATAGAGCTGAGCATGACTTCAGCAACTCCTCTTCGGCGGTTCTGGATTGAGAGACCTGTTTCTACCTCAGATTTTGTAGCTGAAGGGTTTAATCAAGCGGCGTATGCTTTTTATTTATTACTTAGGGCAAAAAAAATGTCACAAGGGCTCCCTGGCAATTTGGCTGTTTTCTTGCCTGAAAATGATTTTATGAAATACTGAAAATATTTTTTCAGTCAGCTTTTATGCAAAAATAAAATTGAACAGGGGGTCTCTGCAAAAATGTCTTTTTGGTTCCCTGTGAGTATTTTTCGAATTATGAAATTTATTTTTTCAAAGTCGCTGAAGGCCAAAAATAATTTGAACAGAGGGTTTCTTACAAAATTGAAATTTACTCGCAAGATCAGGTGATTTGTGAAAGTGTAAAATTTTTTGACCAAGTCGTTAAGACCTAAAATAAAATTGGACAGGGGTCCCTTTAGATGAGCGTAAAATTCACAATCACAAATCACATTCAAAAGATTCTTGAAAAAACTAATGAAATTCAGCAGACTGGACAGCAAGTTAACCTACAACTCGGATACTACTAGCCTGCCTAAAAGGTCGCGCAAGACTTCACAATTTTTCTTAATAATTATCGATTTGTAAAACCAAAAAAAAAAAATTTTATTAAAAATTTTCTGTCGGATTAAAAAAAAATTTTGATTGAGCAGTGTACCTTTTTATGCCTAATGTGATTTTATTAAAATGAAAATAAATTTGAAAATTTATTTTCAAACGACTAAGTCAAAAGTTATTAAAAATTTAAAAATGATTTTTTTTTTATGTCCTGGTGACTAACAAAATGTTTTGATGAAACTTATTTTTTGTAAAAATGTTGGCTCTCGATTCTTAAAAAATTCAAAAAATTTCAATAAATTCTGAAACCCTTATGGCAGCCTAGTAAACACCCGGGAAACTTAGAACTAACCAATTTTTGTCGAATAAATGAATTTTAAGTCGATTGAAACTTTGCTTCTAAAACAAGTTAATTTTTTTTTTATTTAAAATGCGGTTCGAGAATTTTCTTAAAAGCCTAGCCTCGCGAAAAAATAATTTTGAAAAATAATTTCAAGTCTCTAAGTATGCAAGTCACTTACTTACCTGTCCTCGGAGATCTCAGACGATGATATTCGTTTGCAATAACGTTTAATTTTTTATTAGTAGTGCTTGTGGTTTTCTAAGTTTAATAAAGAAAAAACAACGTAGAGTATTACAATAAAACCTGATGACGGAAGACTCCTTAAGTCAAAATCCACAAATGATAAAAGCTGTCGAAGAAGTGCTTCTGGTTTTCTGCGGTTGATGTAAAAATATTTCATAGGTGGTGGACGCCGCGGCCATCTTCATGTCTTGAGTACCGAAAAATTACCCAGCCTGGCGCGTCGAGAAATTTCTTAGTGTCTATCTTAAGACTTCTGGGGCCTATGGAGATCTATTTACCTGTGAAACGGCCAACGAAAGGACTGTTTTGAGGACTGTAGATCAGTTGGTGTTTATTAATGGGGTTCACAACCGGTTTTGGATTAATTATTTATCGTTCCCACAGGGACATCAAGTCTGTGTTAATGCAAAAGTGAAAAATTTATACTTTGAAAATGAATTTAATATTACAACGTTCTCGCGTGGCTGCTAGGAAGATAATTGTCTCAACTTGTCTTAAATTAATTCCTCACCCCTCAAAGTGAGGAAGTTACGTATGTATTCGTGAAAAAAATTTTGAAAATTTTTATTGCATTTCTCGACGAATTATGATGATACACAAAATTTCAAACAGAAAAAATATTCTGTCTGTGTGTCTTATCTGTCTGGTTTGCGATAACAGCTACAGTTTTTGAGATAAAGCTTTCAAATTTGGTACATAATTCTAAAGATCAAGGAAGAGATTGAGTTCGTTAATGAGCAAAATCAGTCCCAATTTTTGAAGTAAAAAAATATGACTTTTTTTGAAACGTCAAAGTGACTTTTTTGAAACGTCAAAATGTGACTTTTTTGAAACGTCAAAAAATGTGACTTTTTTGAAACGTCAAATATTACTTTTATTATAAACTACGGTGAGGAAGTTCTGATCCCCAAGTAATTGACATCGGTTTTTTATATTTATAGGGGTTGTGTCGTCATCTATTGCGATGTTAGCATGATGTTATATTTTTTCAAACGCGCAGTAAGAACAAAAGCTACCCCACTTTGAAAGCTTCCGATTAGGTGAAAGCTTGCCTATCTGAATGGTCCACACGGTGTACTAAACTCCAGTTTTACAAGTTTAACTCTCGTATAAATAAATCTGGCGGTAGATTAGTCACTGACGGTAAAAATTATTTTTTAGGTGTGTGCGACTAGCATTTTTTAAAATTTATATTATACCAATGCAGAAATTCAACTTTTACTATTTTATTTGGCCTGTGATAATTATTAGCTTCTGTCGACCACTGAAATTGAAATTTTGTAGGGCCTCTTGCACTACGATAAAATCGTTCAAAACTGCATGTAATGATTATTTATGAGGTTCTCTATGAGTTTTAGTCATTTTGGTATTTTCCAATGCATCGCGACGCCGGTCGTCGCTCTTATTCTGCGGAGCGGTTTTTTTAATGAAAATTAATTTTACTATTTTGACTTTTAAAAATGGAAGAATTGAGATAAAAAATTGCGGTTTGAAGTTTTGAATATGATTTTTTATTCTTTGTCTAATTTGCTAAAAAAAAAAGTTAAGTGACATTTGATACTTTGAACCCGTGTAGTTTAGGCCTCGAGCATTTTTTAAATGTTTCTAATGGCTGAGGGCCTTCTAGGTGATCTGCGTGATTTTTTGGCAATATCATTTTTTTCTAGTTTATTAAATTTTTTGTAGAATATTGGTTCTAAAACATTTCACTTGAGTTAGCATAAAGTTACTGACTGCGACTACCGTTGCTTAACTTTCGTATCGAATACGTGTACTGTTAAGGCAGATCTACGCTGGCCCCTATACATAGCATTATAAAATGGTTATTCCAATTTAAAATTAAAATTTTTCATAATTATGTCACTAAGTGCAAACAAGGGAAAGCACCAAAAATTTGTTGGAACCCTGGCAATATTGATACTTCTATTATTCTGTTGTGATTCTTGTTTTAGCATATTTGTTTTAAAAACATTCTAAAAGCATACAAATATGGAAATAAAATATATAGAAGGTAGATCAGATAATTATTTATCTGCTATATTTTTACGATAATAAGCAAACGAAAAATGAGGTTACGGTCTAATGTTACATCTGGCACAATACCATAAAACTGCAGATTATAGGTTTATTCAACAGTTTGATTCCTACAAATTTGTCTGTTTTCAGTTTATCTTAAATCGTTCTCTAACCTCTCTTCTCTTAGCTGAAACTTGCTAGAATCAAAATTAATGCACAAACCTTATGAAATACCTAAAAATAACTAGGTACATTTGGCGCTCTATTTAAATTTGTGCTTAGTGACGTTACGAAAATTGAACTTAATTTGTTTTTAGTTCAAATGAAAAGAAAATAAAGAAAAACACGTGTCTTATTTTCATCTCTAGTTTTCGATTTTTAAATAAAAAAAAATTGGATAAACACCCCATTCTGCAGCAGGATATTTCCTCGTATAAAGCAATCACTCTGATAAGTGCATTTGATCAGAAGAAGTTCTCTACATTATACAATAATAAAATTTTGTGTATCTTAGTATTTTTGTGTGCTTGAAAATACTCTGCCATTCTAATATGTACCTACCAAGTGGTAAGTCGAGATTTTAAATCTAAAAATAGTTACTGTGCTTTTAAAAATGGATAGCTGATAGTTTTTTGATATTGAAGTCAGTATTTCTTTTTCCGGTATAATTATTTATCATAAATATAACAATGTCATGAACTCATGCACAGTATAAGAATTTGATGATTACAAAAAAAGGCGTAGATAAATTCACATAGATTTGCCTAAATCACTATCGGAAAATTTGTTGTAATACATGTGTAAAAAATATATTGCTGTTTGTAAACCCCTATATTTGGACGACACTCGCATAGTGTGTATTTTGCCAGTTTTACTACCCTATTATATTGTTTGCACTTTAGAAACAGATTGTGTGGGATGATATTACTGCGTATGTCATCCACGTTTTTGATGCCAGCAATTTATATATGAATTATGTATTAATCATGGTAAATTAGTCAACAAGAATGTTTTGTATAGTAAACTAATTTAGAGAGATTTATTACAGAAAAGCAAATAATATGTAATAGATATAATTCGTTAATTATGCCTAATTATCAGGCGAAATTAAATAGAAAAACAAACTTTGTTTAATCAAGTCTCATAACAGATTACTATTATTTAGAATAATTAGCTGAAATTGTATAAACTAATTACTTTTAGAAATGTTAAAAATTGAGTTTTCTTATACTACTCGTAATTTTTTTGCATAACATTACCTAAAACTTAATATATTTTTTCTATAGTTACTGATTCTAAGGTTATTCGCTGAAAAAGATTCGTTTGATTTGAGTAAAATTCTAAATTATAAGAATAAAATAGCAAATTTTCATTGAAATTTCAACTTTAAAACATTATTAGATTTGCAAATTTTAAAATTACTATTTACGAGTTTAATTTACATAAGTAACAGTAATTTTTTACTAAAATGTGTTTTAGAGAAAAAAAGTTAAAAAATGACTGTATACTGCTTTCCGAATTATCGAGGTGATCTAAATTTGTGGGAATGAAAGAATTTCGGCTTTGTTAGTTGTAAAATACCTGTATTATTATAAAAATAAATATTCTGAATACTTGTTTCGCTTCTATATTTATTTCCTATTATCCCTCGCCATATTTATTATTAATATTATTACAAATCACTGCGGATGTAAACTTATTATTCACAAATGAAACAAGAAAATTACAAAAATTATATTTCTAATAAACTATTGAATATACGTTAATATAATTAAAAGTTATAAAATTAATATGAACCCATTTATTAGATTCAAATATTACACACCATCATCGCAGTAACTTCGCGCAAATATAACTGTGGCATCTGTTTTTAATACAATTTAGATTGGCAACGGTAACAATTTGATCAGTGTTATAGATTTACTCTTTTATTTATGTACCAAAGACGGAAAGCTCTCTTGAAAATTGTTATAAATTACTATTTGTTTTCTGTGCCAAGACGACACGGCTCTTGGTAATTGCTACAATTTAATGTTAGTCAAAAGACAAGGCTCTCTTGGCCACTCTTGGCTGGCAATTGTAATTTATTTCGTGTAAAAAGACGAAAAGGCTGTCTTAGCAACCATAATTTACCGTTTGTGTTATATACCAAAATGACAGGGTTCTTTTGGAAATTGTTACAATGTACTAGTTGCTTTGTATATGAAAACAAAATAGCTCCCTTAAAAAGTTCTCTTGGCAATTGTTATAATTTACTAAATACACGTTTTAAAATCACCTCGCCTTGTCAACGTTTTTGTGTAACGTACACTCTGATAAAAAACTATTTGTTTATAAAGATTTACGTCTTAGATATTAACTTTAATTATTTAATGAAACAAAGATTAATTAAACAATATACCGTTTTATCAACATGTCATGCTTTCCTCGATGAGAACTAAATTTCTCCCCAATAATGAAGACGAGATAAAAGAAGAGAAAGCTTTGTTATTTCAGATACGGTTTTTTAATTCTGTAAACTTATAGAAAATGCCGTTAAAATTGTCATGGTACTTTAGTAATTTATTTTAATAATATTGGTAAAATGAAGTGTGTAATTTATTTTATAAAAATAGAAAAGCTTGGTAATTTATTTAATGTGGGTCTGTTTTAACTACCATGGCAAACACACAAGGTAGATTCATTAGTGTATTTGTAAATATTACCATCCCTAAAGTGGGAGAATTGTTGGACTTTGTCATGGTAGTAGGAGGAATCTCTAAAGTGCATCGTATTGCAGAAATATAGAACCCCATTCCCTTTGAAGCATGGTGCTTCTGCTAGATGCACTCATCCATTAAACCTTGTTAATATAAGTGTGGCATCTGATTTGAAACCGATACACAGCGTCACTTCAAATCACACTCCCTGAGCTGATCCGTATAGATACAACACTAATTTCAAAATTTAGTCATTTATTATTGCAAAAATAATAGTAATTTTAAACTTTTTATTTATTCTTTCTTGTCTTTGTTCAGTAATGACGTCTACTTCTACCTAAAATGTGAATTACTACGTTCTCAATATTAACATGAGAAAAAAGCATTTGAAAAATAGAGTTTCTACACGTTTCTTGGCTTTATATTTATTTGCTTTTATTAACCAGTCTCTAATTTTCCTACCCTATACCTTAGATATGTTAGGAGTAACATGTGTTATGTTAAAAGTTATGAAACAGGAATTACAAGGTTTTGAAGTGCAATGATTCTTGCATGATGAAGACGAGCATTATCATCCAAGAAGAAAAAATTCTCACCGATGCGATGCGATGGTGAAATTGAAAAATAATGTTGTTTATGATGTCGTCAATATACACTTGAACTATCATCGTTTCCTCAACAATAAACAAGTCAGATCGTCCATTGAGGCTTATGCGTCCATACACCATGATAGAACCACCGCCAAAAGAATAGATTTCATGAACTTGACGATTTCTTACTACCCTTGGCCTAGTGCATACACTGGCTTTACGATCATCTGAAAATCTATTCACTCGAATTTCATCGATGAATAAGATAGAACGTCACTCGGTTATGATGTACGGTCAAAAGATTTCTTCACTTTTCTGGAAACTATACTTCGATCCTTCGAATGTTTTGAATCGTTTCTATCGATACACGTAAACCACTAGCATTGTCAAGTGCAACTGCTATGTGTCTCGAGGTATAGCATCTGTCTCTATTGGAAGTCAGACACATGTAGCGGTCTTGAGCTGCATTGGTTTTTCTTGGACAACCATTTCTAATCCTCTCAGATGCCGATCCAGTGTTTTGACGTCGCGACGTCAAAACACTGGATCGGCGCGTCGTGAAACAATTCGAGAAATTACACATAGAGACCCATTGAATTCCGCAGCGACCTCGACTTCATTTCGACAAGCACGAATCATTCCAACGGCTTTATTTCTTTCTTTGAAAGTTAACTTTCTCCAATGCATATTGTAAATAAAAACAAATATTTTAAATATATGAAGGAAATTTGCTTTTTAATGTTTCAAAAATATTTTATTAGAAACTCTACACGTGTTTCGGCTTTTTAGGCCTTTGTCAAGAGTACAGGGAATACTGAATAGTAAAATTTGTGTCCATTGCTTATATAACTACATCTGGTACCTACTATAAAACTATTGTAAAGTATGTTTTTATAAGTGGAATGTTACTTTATTTTTCAAATCTAAATTATTTTATTTAAAATATGGTGGCCTGTAAAAATTTGTTGTTCATTCGTTAAGTTTTTATTATTTTTAACAGCTTTACTTATTTCTAATTGTTCTAATAGATCAAGTTTCTTTCCTTTCTTTTCCGAATGGAGTAATTTGACATTATTTAAATCGATAAAATGATTGTTTTCTATACAATGTGTTGACATGCCCGTACTATATACATTGTTTACAATAGATTTCCTGTGTTCATCGATTCGCTTTTTTACATTTCGTCCAGTTTGTCCAATGTATATAGCATCACAGTCACTACATTTTAACTCATATACTACAAAAAACAGGAGTATATGAGTTAAAATGTAGTGACTGTGATGCTATATACATTGGACAAACTGGACGAAATGTAAAAAAGCGAATCGATGAACACAGGAAATCTATTGTAAACAATGTATATAGTACGGGCATGTCAACACATTGTATAGAAAACAATCATTTTATCGATTTAAATAATGTCAAATTACTCCATTCGGAAAAGAAAGGAAAGAAACTTGATCTATTAGAACAATTAGAAATAAGTAAAGCTGTTAAAAATAATAAAAACTTAACGAATGAACAACAAATTTTTACAGGCCACCATATTTTAAATAAAATAATTTAGATTTGAAAATAAAGTAACATTCCACTTATAAAAACATACTTTACAATAGTTTTATAGTAGGTACCAGATGTAGTTATATAAGCAATGGACACAAATTTTACTATTCAGTATTCCCTGTACTCTTGACAAAGGCCTAAAAAGCCGAAACACGTGTAGAGTTTCTAATAAAATATTTTTGAAACATTAAAAAGCAAATTTCCTTCATATATTTAAAATATTTAATAATGTTTCACAAGGAGCCAACCGCAGAATCAGTTCAGTGTAATAAAAACAAACTTTATTTTGAGTTCACAATCAGAAATATTGTAATGGTATACCAATAATAGTCTGACAAGAAGATCAAAACACACCAATATTCCTCCAGCAGTTGCAAAAGAACTATATCTTTTGTAGTTTTTTATTGAATTGTTTTATATCTACCTATTGGGGCAAAAATTATTTCGAGACATCTGTGGCTTATGTTAAAATTTGTAATATCCTTAACTTTCTTGGAACAGTTGAATTGAGTAATGAATGAATAAAATTTCTTTTGATTAGGCAACGATATCTACCTTAACCGATTCTTATTCTTTACAAAAATGGATGAAAGTGAAAGTGACAAATTTTAACATCCCTGTATTTCTTGTTGAGATGCCAACAGTGAAACCCTAATTTCGAACATCTTCAGAACTTTTAAACAAATGGTTTCTAGATTTATAATTTTTGGTTGCTATTAAAGTAATTTGACAAAATACGACAAGAAGTAAATTTTCAAAATTACCATAATACCTAAAATAAACAGTATTCACAGAACAAGAAAAGGATTAGTTCCATTGGAAACTACGCACCGGTGTTGCGGCTACGTCATCATTTCACATTTTAAAACAGATGACATTAGGTCCCTTTTTTTGTTTTATTCTTAGACCCCACTAACTCACATTGTTTTATTACTTAAAAGTGTAAAAAATGGTAATATTAATAAGTGGATTTTATTACTACCATTTAAATTGATTTAAAAAGAAAGAAGGATTATTATGTAATTGTATGTTTTCATTAATTCACCATATAAAGTTGATGATTGATATTGATGACAATTTAAAATTAAATGCATCGGACAAAATATGTTAATCCACTTTCTATACCTTGCATTATTTCAACAAAATAACCGAAATGCAAAGAAAAAACTCTAACAAAAAAACATTAGGGTTGTGGAATTTATAAGAAAAAGAGAAAAAATTTAAAGAAAACTAGGTTTGTTATATTAAAAAATATATGAGAACTTTGGTAGTGGAATTAGATTTTCGATATACATATAACGAATATTATGAAAAGATTTTTGATGACTTTTATTTTTACCAATTTAAACAGGTCACTTAGTTCCTTTCCTGCCCGTTTTGCACTCAACAATCTTGTGTATGCTAAGGCACTATTTATTTTAAAAATAAATTCATTTGATGCGATATTGAAACTTCAGGATACTATAATTTAATCTGTATGCAAATATGTGTTTTACTGGTTGCAGTAATTTATACATAAAACGTGCTAATGTGGGGCATAGTAAACTATAGTCAAGATGAAGAGCCATGAGCAGAGACGACTAGACACAAGAGTAGACCCTATGGGTTAATCACAGGCTCAATTCTACTAACTAATTTGCATTTGTTCTTGTTTGCTCGCTTGGTTTGAGATGAAACTCAAGACATATAACAACCACGTTAATTTCAAGTTACATGTTTATGCCCGCGGAACCCTTTACTTCGCGATTTGTTACTTTAATTTAATTCAGACCCCTCAGGTTACAACTCTCTACTTTATTTGCAGATTATTCTTTATTTGTGTACTTCACCACTTAAGAGATGCAATATAACCAAGGAATTACTACATGCTATGTTCCTAAGGGACGTGTATGTAGTAAACTACACACGACTATCTTCTATTCTGCCTCCTATAAATCCCTTGATAATATAAACCTTATCTAACATGTAACAAAAACGTAAATGTAACATAATGTAAATGTGATTATAGTCAAATACAGGGTGCTTGAAAATTCAGGAATTAAAGATCATGAAGCATACTCATGCGAAAATAGTGTTTTTCGAACGTATCAACATATTAGAAAAATTTTTGTTTCTTTGGAAAAATAAAAAAATGTTTTCAGATACAGATGCAGAATTTTAATCCTTCAATCTAATGCGAATTCTCAGTTTTCCCCATTCTCCATTTTTGGGTGGCTCAATTATATATTTGTTTTTCATCCATCGATTGATTAATATTGAAAATGTATATTGACAAATTGTCCGATTGGTCTTCGTTGCCAAGATATTGAACAAATATCAACAACACTACTATTTCAAAATTAAAACACGCTGAAACATGTCTACATTTATTAAAGTCATAACTCCTTGATTGCGAGAGATTTGGTCATTATAATGGTCAACTGATTTTTTATAAATCTGTTCTTTAATATGTGCCTAGAAAAGTATATCAAGTGAGTTACTGTCGGGTGATCGAGGAGGTCATATAATTGGCCCACGTCTTCCAATCAAATGTTTAGGGAAATTGTTGTTAAAAAATTTTTTCCTCACTCCAAGATGTGCATTGCTTACAGAAATTAAATTAAATACAAAGTATCGAAATGTTGACATACATAATTTTGACATAGGGATACTAAATTTAATTTTTTTTTTTTTAATTTTAAACAAGAAATATTTGTTGGAATTAGAAAAAAAATTCACTCATACAATTTTTGTGGAATATATTTTAAAACAATAGTTGTTCGAAGATTATTTTTGACTTTATACGCGTATTAAAAATGATTCACATTTCACGGTGTAACGTTTCAGTTGTCCAATAGCTTATTTCTATGACCATAATCTTGGTTATGAAGGCCTATCGGACATTTTATCACTTTACAATTTATTTTTCATTAGTGAATAATAATAATAAGAATATTAATAAATAAGTAAGTATTCATCCTGGATCGTCCGTTCCTCGTGTGTACCTCCCACGTCAACAGGAGGCCGAGAACTCTTGAACCTGGAGTGTACGCATACTGAGTATGGCATGTAACATTTTTAGGAGCTCAGATCGCCTCTTACGGTTTTAAAACATTACGAAACTGTAGAAGTGTGAGCAGGATTGTTCAAACAAAGCCGCAGAACTCGGTCTCGCAATCGACACCAGGCGAGGTGGCTTCAGCCAAATCGCCTGAAAGCTCGAAATTCCTGACATCAACTGCAAGACGTGCCGTCAGGCGCCGGAATCGCTCATGCACATACTATCTGCATGCCCCACATACACGATTTCGGTCTACATCCACCGACATAACGCGGCGTTACAAGTGCTATACTACCATCAATGGCACTCTACGGGGTAGATCAGACACCAGTGATGCCTGACGTCCCCGGAGATATTGAGTCTGTTGTCGAGAACAGAAAATGCCGGATTTATTGGAACTACTTGTTCCCGACTGTCAAGCTAATCCAAGCCAACAAGCCTGACACAGTTCTCCTCGACCATCAACTCAAGGTGATGTATGTCATCGAGTTCTCAGCACCTGCGGAGAGAAACATCACCATGAAGGAGAAGGAGAAATGGACCAAATTTCGCGATTTCCGGTACGAGCTCCAAGTTCTGTACCCAGGCTACTCGGTCAAAATGATCGTTCTAAGAATCGGTGTACTCGGAGGGATAATTCCTACGTTACTCTCGGAACTGAGGACCATACCGACCTGCCAAAAATCAGCCGAGTGGCTGGCAGGCTAAATGTAGATGGCGGTTATTCTAAGTTCTCTCCATCTGCTTAGGACACACAATTCTGGTATCTATAGTCACTAATCCTGCGGGATGTATGGAGTGGCTCTAGTTAGTGCGCCGGCGCGACTCCCGTGAGGCGTCGGAGGCCACGGGAGGACTGTCCTGCGTCGATTATGCCGAAAAAAATAATATTAATAATAATAAAAGTCTTTATTTTCCATAAAAATAGTAAGTACAAAAATATAAAGAGTGGCCATTATCTATCTCCTTACATGGCTAACTTTTTTATTTGCAGAGTTACAGAGTCGGTTAAATTAGCAAAATTGGGCAGAATTGTGACAGCAATTGTATAATTGTATTAAACTTCCAGGGAATAATTCGTTTATTTTCTAAGCCTACTTGTTTAATTTAGGATTTATTAAAAAAATTGATTATTTCATCATTTCCAACGTAACCAAAAAAGATAGACATACAAATGTTTATATCTTTGAAATCAGAAAAAAATGAGCTTTCTTATAAGCCCATAGTCGACTATGGTTTCCATTTAAAATAATGCAAGTTTATGTTATATCTCGGAAATCGTGTCAGCCATGGAATTGGCAATAGGTTTATTGAATTCTACGTAAAAATATTTATTGATAACAATTTTCGCGGATTTCCTAAGATTAACGGTTTCGAAGTTATTTAACATTAAAAAATCGACCGTTTTCAGTTTCTTGTGTATAATTCAGCAACCTGAAAACATACCACAATTCTCAATAGGGCAATCAATTGCTCTCACAATTCTGTCCAATTTTGCTCATTTATCCGACTCTGTAACTCTGCAAATAAAAAACTTAGCTATGTAAGGAGATTGATAATGGCCACCCATATACAGGATATCTCAATAGGAACTGCATCGATCGATATAGGGAAAAGTACGCTCCAGAAAATTTTGAAAATTTAGGGATCTACTAACGGCAGTGTGGCCAATTCAACTAAAATAATTACAAGCATCTGGCACTTCCGGTTATACCAGAAGTCGATACCAACTTGCTTATTATAAATGGAACACCCTATTTATTTTAGAGACCATAAAATTTAGAGTCAAAAACATGTAGGATACCCTATGCCTAAACCCAGCCGTTTCAGAGATATTTGACATTTTAAAAAATTTTGACAGGTGTAATGGTTTACAATATCTTTTATAACTTTCTTCGTGTAAAAGATACTAATTTGCTTTTTGACATGCAGAAAGACCATAAGGTGAGCTACGCTCTACAGTTTAAAGTGATTCAATAATAGTATAACAAGTGTTCCATTTTTGACGTTACATTTTGTAAACTTCAAACCGCGGAAACTTGCTGAAGTCAAATAGAACACTCGGTATTTTTTTAAATCAGGTTGTGTATAATTAAATTATTTTTTTTATATATAAGCATTGTGGGGGTTTAAGTTACAAGTTTTTGAAATATTTGCGATTTTCTTAGAAATTCAAGAATTTTTGGTAAAAATGTTTTCAAATTAGCCATAATTAGAAAAAAATCAGTAATGTCAGTCATTCTTTTGTCAAAAAATTCCACTGCGTTTAAATTACACCCACGAAGACTTTTTGAATTTGTTTATTATTTATGGAGAATATGATAAAGTAATATCAAGAACTTGTAGTACATTTGTTACTAGATACCACAAAAACGGAAAATAACACTAAACACTGTAACATTCCTGTTAATTGGATTAAAGACACTTTTCATAAACTAAAATAGCTAAGATAAAATCAACTAAAAACATGATTCCATTTTAATTTAATAATTTTCAAAATTCCGCCCTCGAATCGCCACACATTTTTCGCACCTTTGGATTAGTTCTTCATGGGTAGCTCTTCTAATTGAATCCTGTGAAAAGTTTTGAAATACATTTCTTACTCTCTGCATACAGTCTTCAATAGTTGTTAATGGGCTCTCATAAACTTGATTTTTAATAGTTCTCCAAATAAAATAATCTAAAATTGATAAATCGGGCGAGCGAGGAGGCCATAGGAAAGGTCCATTATTGGCTATCCATTGATCGTAAAAAGTTTCTTATAAAAAAATTATTTATCAAATACGCGTTATGTGGGGGAGCATCGTCGTGCTGATAAAAAATGTTTCTATTTTCGGCGAGAAGTAAATTTTCTAAATAGCTATTATTCAAATTTTGTAAAATATTTAGTTATCTTTCACCTAAAGAAAAAGAGAAACGAAAAAATTAACTATACATATTACCAGAAGAAGAAATCTTTATAACTTACTGTTTAAATCATGATAAAATTCTAATGACACCACTCTATCGTTTCTTATAGCACAGTAAACATTAAACTGTCAACTTTCTTGAAAATTTCGCTCCCTGAACACATGAGGATTCGAGTCACACCAATAATGCGAATTGTGTCGATTAAAAAGTCCATTTTTGGTCAATTTAGCTTCATCTGGCCATATAATATTTTCCAAATAAGAATCGTCGCGTACAGACATTATTAGAATAAATTTACAAAAATGTTCTCATCTTAGGAAATCTGTTTCTTTTAATTGTTGAATCATTTGGAACGAAAACGGGTGAAATTTATGTTTAATTAAGATTCTGTGAACTGAATAGTCCCGATTCCAGAGCAGCTTGTCTTAATGACATCATTGGAAATGCATGAAAATATCCCAGAATTGCTATTTCTACATTTTCGTCATAAACAATAGGCTTCCGCTTTTGAATTCTTGCCTTGACAGAGCCATAGGTTTTAAAATTATCCAGTATGCGTTTTACAGTGTTTGGTGACGGTTTCCGTTGTTGTGGATAGCAAATGTACTACAAGTGCTTAATATTACTTTATCACATTCTCCATAAATAAGAAACAAATTCAAAAAGTCTTCGTGGGTGTAATTTAAACGCGGTGGCATTTTTTTGACAAAACAGAATGACTGACATTACTGACGAATATTCTTCAATTTCTAAGAAAATCGCAAGTATTTCAAAAAAGTTGTAACTTAAACCCCCACAATGCTTATATCAGAAAAAAAGGAATTTAATTATACATAACTTGATGTAAGAAAATACAGGGTGTTCCATTTGACTTAAGCAAATTTTCGCGGTTTGAAGTTTACAAAATGTAACGTCAAAAATGAAACACTTGGTAAACTATTATTGAATTTCTTTAAACTGTAGAGTGTAGCTCACCTTATGGTCTTTTTGCGTACCACTAAGCAATTGAGTATCTTTTACACGAAGAAAGTTATAAAGGTTATTGTAAAACCATTACACCTGTCAAATTTTTTTTAAATGTCAAATATCTCTGACATGGCTGGGTTTAGGCATCAGGTATTCCACATGTTTTTGATTCAGAATTTTATGCTCTTTTCGAAAACCCTAAAATATATAGGGTATTCCATTTAAAATAAGCAAGTTGGTATCGACTTCCGGTATAACTGGAAGTGCCAGATGCTTGTAATTATTTTAGTTGGATTGACCACACTGTCATTAGTAATTTTCTAAATTTTCAAAATTTTCTTTTCCCTATATCGATCGATGCAGTTCCTGGTGAGACACCCTGTATATTATCTTATATATATATATATATATATATATATATATATATATATATATATATATATATATATATATATATATATATATATATATATATATATATATATATATATATATATATATATATATATATATACATATACATATACATATATATATATATATATATATATATATATATATATATATATATATATATATATAGTGGTGAGAGGTATGAAACTTCTCATATGGTCTGAATGCTACTATCCGACCGACATCCTCGATGTCTCTGTGGCGGATAGCACTTGCATCACAGCAAGTACCGAGAGCGGCGACCCCTAGCCCTAGTGGACTAAACTAATGTGATTAAATATGATTTGAAGGAAACAACTACTCAGCGGGCAAATACCCCGACCTGCATTGAATTATACCTTCAAATCATGATAGATCGATAGCCAATATCATTTGTCAATTCCTAACCAGACATAGATCGATTTCGAACTTATTTGTTCTCTTCAGTATGCCATAGGTTATGGAACAGACAAATGATAGTGGCCAACCTGCTAGTTATATACTAACTATGGTGAAGTGAATAGTGGTGAGAGGTATGAAACTTCTCATATGGTCTGAATGCTACTATCCGACCGACATCCTCGATGTCTCTGTGGCGGATAGCGACTTGCATCACAGCAAGTACCGAGAGCGGCGACCCCTAGCCCTGGTGGACTAAACTAATGTGATTACCATAGTTAGATTTGAAGGTATTTGCCCGCTGAGTAGTTGTTTCCTTCAAATCATATTTAATCATATATATATATATATATATATATATATATATATATATATATATATATATATATATATATATATATATATATATATATATTAATCTACAAAAATGCCGTGAAAATCAGATGATCATGTACAACATGACCTCTGAATTTAATCTTAAGCAAAATTACAGAGTAAGAAGATGGTAAATGGAATCTAATTATAATAAATTAAAATATATAGACATACAAAATAAACTACAAAATATAAGTTGACACACATTAAACATAATTCAGTATTGATTCAAATAAAACAAATGATATATCACGATATATCACAAAGCAAATAGGTGTATGAAATTAGAGGAGAATATTTTTTAAAGCTCTTTTGAAACAGGGAATCGTCTTATTCTTTATAACCGAAGGTAAAGCAATATATATTTTCGTAATCTGATAAGAAAATGAATCGAACCCCAGGACGAGCGTTATTTTAGACACCCTGTATAGGGAGTATTTTATTGGCATGTCTGTCAAAATAAATATTAAGTTGTATTTTTTATAACAAATCTACATTATAAGAGAATGTCATGTTAATAATGACTTAATATCGTATGGCCACATAGTTACTTTTAAAAAAAATTAACCAATGTTTTTGTAATTTTATTAAGAAATAAGGCTTCGTTATAATAGAGACACAAGCGAATTTGATGTGATTTAATATTGTTTTCTTGTACTGCTTTGGTTATATCACTATTAAATTATATCTTTTGTACAACAGAGCTTTTGGAACTGAGTAATTTGAAATGAACAAGGCAGACATCTAAGTTTCTGCCTTGCGACAGAATGCTAAGACATTAGCTCTGATAATTAAGGTGCGCAATTAAATATTCATCTATATCTGGAAACTTAACAAACTTGAAAATTCAAGACGTGGTTTGCCGGAATTGGATATCTATATTCAGTACTGCTAGATCAGTCTGTTAGTCCGTTTCTGGAAGGAAATTCGGAACCGGCACGTTTTACACTTCTAATTAATTAAATGATACTAGCAAAAAAACCGGCCACTGCCACACTAGTCATTCTGTTTCACCCTCTCCCTACATCATTCTACACGTTAGACGTGACAAAAACAACTATTTATTTCCACTGAGCCGCCGTTCATAAACACCTCTAATTGCAACGTCAATACGCGTACCCAACCCTTCTGTTAATAAAAATACTTTATCTAGGCAATGTTTTTAATTAAATTTAAAAAATTTTACTTTTCCCTCATAAACAACTGGTTCCGTCAGAAACACTGAGTGTTCTAATTTAAAAAATGTATTTTTAAATTACTACTGCGTTAATGTTAAAAACTCAATTAATTATTTAAACTTACACTAATACTGTTGTTTCCACAAGGCTAAATACTGCATAGTGTACACAGCACACATTTCAATAATCATATTGGCATCATCAGGGCACAGTTAGTACTTGAACTTACAGTCGGCCTAGTCATACGAAAATTATCTATCATTAACCGTCATATTATGGTTCACACCCAGTAGGCATCAGTTCTTCCATATTTGAGATGTGCTCTTTAAATCTAATCAATAATGATTCTTTTGTCTAACGTAATCTCTTCTTATTGAAAGGGTGCTTAATAAACTTACGGAATAGGAAATTTAAATTGCCAATTTGTGAAAGGCACAATGTTGAATGTCGTGAAGTATATCTAAGACTGCTAGTGTCATTTTTATATGATATATTGAGCTCTAAGTTATTTTTACTACTTTTTAATTACTAATGCATTTAAAAATTGTAGTTTCCAGCTGTTTAATTTCATATATGATTATTTATAACTAAAATGAATCGAATATTTAATTTCAAAACAAAGTTGTCTACAAAAAATCAGACTATATCAGGTCAAATCAGGTATTTACTTGTATTTAATCTACTATAAAATAATTTTGAGGAAAGAAATGTTCATTATAGACTATTTAATGAAAACAACTTTAATGTTTCTCTACCTTACATAAGTAAAGAAACCTGATTCGAAATATATAATAGTAATAATGTTAATGAAGGTTTTGAAAACATTATTTATAGTCTAAAATATTATATTGATATTATATTTCCTAAACAAAAAGTTAGAATAGATGAGAAAATCACAAAAGGAACATATATTTCAAGCCAGAAATTAAAGAATATATATATATATATATATATATATATATATATATATATATATATATATATATATATATATATATATATATATATATATATATATATATATATATATTATATATATATATATATATATATATATTGTATAATGATAAATTTTACTTGAAATCTGAAAATAAATCAAAAGCTGCATGGAGTATAATTATTAATAAGCCTGGTCAAGCGATGGTGGATCCAGGGTCGGGCGCAATACCAATGCCATCGCGCGCTGATAAAGTGAATAAATTTATCGGTGAATTTCCGGATTTATTCTATGTTGGATGTAAAATAGTTTGTAAAGTTTGTGATCAAGACTTAATGTGCTGGAATAAATACGGCTGCAATATTCATGTCAATAGTAACCGCATAAAAATTAAAAAAATTGCGTGTCTTCTTTGGAACCTCAGTTTATGTTTGATTTACTGTTAATGCTGATTGCCTGTGATGTTCCCCTGCGCATATTGGATAAACCAGCATTTCGGGAGTTCTGGAATAAATACAATCCCCAGGTGAATTTACCAAGTCGTTCATCGTTACGTAGATATGTACCAAGTGTTCGTGAAGACATTGTAAATAGGATTAAATATGCATTAAAAAATACACGGCTGTGGTTATGTGTTGACGAGACGACAGATTGTAAAAAAAATTCTATTTTAAATGTTGTAGTACGTGTACTCGACCCTGTTAAACCAACATTTCCACTTTTACTAGCTAGCAAAAGACTAACTGCGTGTACTGGCGAAACAATTACGCGGGTGGTGTTGGAGACTTTCGAAAAATTTGAACTGTCAACAAGTCAAGTGTTGATGTTTGTGACCGATGGTGCTGCGACAATGCGTTTGGTGGGCCGTTTTCTTCAAAGAGACGATTGTAGGTTTTTACATGTTACGTGTAAAGTGCATGCGTTCCATCTTGTAGCAGAAACGATTCGAAAATATTTTCCAGAGGTAGATGCATTAATAGCAAATACAAAAAAAGTATTTCTCAAATCTCCTAAATGGCTTCGAGCATTTGACACACTGTGTCCTGGTATTCCCGAACCACCAGAACCGATTCTTACATGTCGGGAACGTGGTTGAAGTCAGCTTTTTATTATGCTGAATATTTTCAACAAATAAAAGCTGTGATACTACAGTTCAACCCTAACGAGGCTGCAGCTATTAAGGGAAGCCAGACAAGCTTTCAAGCTGTTTCCCTTGAAAAAGATTTAAAAACTATTTATAACAATTATAGAGTACTACACGACGCAATAGAAAAATTGCAAAATACTTCGTTGTCGTTAGTGGAATCGCTGCAAATAGTGGACGACGTAATACACAACTACAGACTATAAATGACGCAAAAATAAACCCGTTATTGAAAAATTCGAGAGTGTATTACGGAAAGATCCTGATTTTACCAAATTAAGACAAATTTGTGATGGTGCATCTACAGCTGCGTTAAGTGAGTTCACAGAGTGTTTTACTTATGCCTGTATTACTTCCGTAGATGTCGAACGGTCTTTTTTAAAATACAAACATATTTTTTCACCACAGCGAACATCGCTTACTGAGACAACTGTAGAAACATATCTGATGCTACACATTTATTATAGAAGTGCTCCAGTTTGTGATAACGACAACCAAACTACTTCATAAATCTGCTTAAGAAGGTGAGTTTTGTACATATTTTTATAAAGTGTACCAGTATTAATAAAATTTATTTCCATTTAATTTATTTATTTATTTATTTATTATCAGTTATCACTTAGATATACAAAATACATGTGTGAACGTCATTTAGCAGTCTAATAATAATGTGCAGCACAAAGCTTACAAAATATAAGGAAATACATAAAAAACAATTTAAAGCGAACGAAATAGTACAAAAACATACATCACAATATATAAAATATTTTTGTTTCTTTATTATTGTATATTCAAGTATTATAATATGATGCATACCCAGTACGTCTCTGTAGGATTAATGACCTTGGCCAGGCTTAATTATTAATAGTGTGCACAATAAACTTAAAGACCATCGTGCTATACTAGAAATAGAAATCGATAATAAAACCATAAATGATGTTGGTATTACTGCTAATATTTTGAAATGTAGCATTAAGTTCATACATTTAACTTATTTAGTAAACTTGTCTTTGTCTCAGGGAATATGTCCAAATATCTTCTTAAAAACGTCTAAAATAATAATACTGTATAAAAAAAGTCGAAAACGATTATATTATTTACAATAGCAAACATTTTAGAAAAAGTGATTTCAAATAGAATCATGTCCTTTGTTTTAAAATATGAGATACTACTGAGCGCGCAATGTAGATTTAGAAAACTTAAAAGTACGGAAACAGATATACCAGAATTTTTAAATCAGCTGTATATAAATTTAGAAGATAGAAAAAATCAGTTGGCATTTTTATGTATTTAAGTAAGGCTTTTGATCTGGTAGATCGTAACACTATTGACAGAACTAAATTTTTATGGCTTAAGAGGAGTAATTAAGGATCTAATTAAAGCTAATCGACACCAGTTTATTAAGATCGATAACATAAAATCAAAAAAAGTAATAATCGAATGCTGGGTTCCACAAAGCTCGGTTCTTGGGTCCCTATTATTTATTTTATTGGTTAACGCCAAGTGTTGTTATTAATCATGCATTAGTAATGTGTTCTGATGATAATAGCTGTTTGTGTATGTTAAATAGGTTTTTCAACTGGTTTAATAACAACAGATTATTTTTAAATATGACTAAAACAGTTTTCATACATTTCACACCTAGATATAAGCTAAGAAATGAGTTTCATATTGTTAAAATAAATGGTAGGTCAGTTATACAAGTCGCTGATGTATAGTTTTTAGGTATCCAGTGTGTCCGTAAAGTATGGAATAAATTCATCATTTCTTAAAACAAAAATATTTAGAAAAAGTCCTCGGGCACGTCGATTTTTAATTTCAGTTTTAGACCTTAAGTGTGATATTTGGAATCAGCTATTGAAGCAGAATTCAAAAATGGAGAAATATACAGGGTGTTCCATTTAAAAAGAATCGTCAGTGATGGCGTCATAACCAAAAAAAAATAAAGGATAAGGTACGCAATTGAAATTAAAAATCGGCTTATCTGAGGATTTTTTTAAAAATATTTTTGGTTTACGAAATAATGAATTTATTCCATACTTTACGGACACACTGTGTACTTGGACAATCTTGGATGGGATACACACATTTACAACTTATGTAAAAAATTAACACCAGCATATTACTCTTTATATCGATTAAAGGAACTAAGTAGTAAGAAGGTTTTGTTATCGTACTATTATGCAGATCCACTCGAGGATTCAATACTATGTCATATTTTGGGGTTGTTCAAATATCTGTATTGGAGTTTTTAAATTACAAAAAGGAGCTGTTAATATATTAGGTGTATCTAAATTCAAATTCAAAACAATTTTATTAACACTTAAAGAAAACAATGTATATGGCCCTCGCTGGACACCCGGTCCTAGTATCCCCGCGTAAGGTGGCGATAGGGCAATTATTGTTAAGTCGGCCGGAGCGGGGCCGGTCCGAACTTAAAACTAAACATTAATAACAAATACAACACCTAAAAAATATTTTTAAATTGTATAATAACTACGAAAACGAGAAATCAAAGACGCATGCAAAAGCATGCGCCGTTGATATAAGACTTTGAAACAGTGCAAAAAGAATATATAAAATTCTATAAAATTGTGTATAATAATTTTGAATGTTGACGATGCTTCCACGAGCCAAACTGTCACAGTAAAAAGCTCGCCTCTAAACAATACTGAATTGGGAAACAGGAATGTCCAACTCCGCTTATTTTTGGATATTAATGATATTTCGTGTATATATAATGTGCCGCAATTTACTGATGGTTTGGTTATAATTTGGAATACATTTTGTGGGGATCTTTGATCACAAAAACGAACAAAAAAGAATAAGAGAAAAATGAGAACAAAATTTGGAATTTTGGCGCCTCTTTTATAATGAGGGAGTGTCCTCCCATTTTGTGGGAAGACCGTGGTCTAAAGATGTCTGAAAATTGGTAACGTTTGGTAAGGTAATTTGTGTTTTAGTTGAAATGGCGCGTTATACGCCCTTATTTGTGTAATGTTAGCGGTTAATGGACAATAAAAGAGTTTAAATTTGTAAAATATCTCTGATATAGTCCACTATGGGTACAATGTCGTTGCAAAGTTGTCGTAATTCCCTTATGGGGGTATATCTTGTTGAGTTATTTATGAGGCGAAGGAATTTGTTTTCAAGTACTTGCAATTTGTGTAACGTCATCGCGCTCGCAGAACATCAGGCTGGCGCAGCATATACTAAGGCCGGTCTCACTAGCATCGTGTAAATTAATTTTTTATTATACCTGTTTAGTCTGCTATTCCCCGCCATCAGGGGGTATAAAGTCCTGGGCAGAGAATAAACTTTACGTATCATCTCGTTAATATGTTTTCTAAAATATAGTCCTTTATCCATAGTTACGCCTAAATATTTTACGTCTTGTTTCCTCTCAATTTGGCTGCCCCCCATCGAAATAGGTGTAATTATTTTATTATCTATTCTTTTTCTAGTGAAAACAATAGCCTCCGACTTGGCAATTTTCACCTTCACCTTCCACTTGGCGTAGTTCTTCGACTCCCTTACCATGTGCGCCTTTATCACCTGCCCAGCGGCCTGAGCATGCTGAGTGTGGCAGTATATGGCGGTATCGTCGGCGTACATCACAAGCTTGATGTTCGGGAATAGCGGAAAGTCGGACACTTATATGTTATATAATTTTGATGCAAGAACCGACCCCTGCGGAACGCCTGCTCTAATATCCCTCTGTGTTGATAGAATTTTGTTCACTCTTACTCGCAGCGTTTGGCCGTGCAAGTAAGAGTGTATCAGTTGCGCCAAAGGTGTATCTAGATTAACCTCGTGTAGGTCATTATTTAAATCATTAGGATTGCTTACAATATCGTGTATATATATTTTGAAAATACTACTTTGTTAGGCAAAATCAGATTGGGAAAAAAATTTTGTTTTCCTAACCATAATATGATTACAGTTGAAAATAATTCTTTATACATGGGTATACGATTATATAATAAGTTAACTTATCAGATCAGAATAGAAACAAATTTATATTATTTAAAAAAAAACTGTTAAACAATTTCTCATTCAAAACTGTTTTTATTGGGAGACACCATGAAAATAGTTTTGAATGGATACCTTAACTACTAATTAGTGTTTATTTTAGCCGTGTCTTTTCTGTTATTTTGTTGTTTTAATATTTTAATGTTTTCAATATTTTGATGTAATGAAATAATTGAAGTATCTATATTGTAGTACCTGACTTGTCTTTTCGGATAAATAATTTTTTTTTCCGGTTTCCCGATGCCGGTCAGTCCTCCCGTGGCCTCCGACGCCTCACGGGAGTAGCGCCGGCGCATTAACTACAGCCACTCCCCACATCCCGCAGGGTTAGTGACTGTAGATACCAGAATCGTGTGCCCTAAGCAGACGGAGAGAACCCAGAATGACCGCCTTCTGCATTTGGCCTGCCAGCCACTCGGCTGACTTTTGGCAGGCCGGTATGATCTTCAGTTCCGAGAGTAGCGTAGGCTTTATCCCTCCGAGTACACCGATTATAAGGACGACCATTTTTACCGAGTAGCCTGGGTACAGCACTTGGAGCTCGTACCGGAGATCTCGATATTTGGTCCGTTTCTCCTCCTCCTTCAAGGTGATGTTTTTCTCTGCAGGTGCCGACAACTCGATGACATACATCACCTTGAGTTGATGGTCGAGGAGGACTACGTCAGGCTTATTGGCTTGGATTAGCCTGACAGTCGGGAACGAGTAATTCCAGTAAATCCGGCATTTCTCGTTCTCGACAACGGACTCAATATCTCCGTGGACGTAAGGCAGCACTGGTGTCTGGTCTACCCCATACGAGTGCCTTAGATGGTAGTATAGCACTCGTAAGGCCGCGTTATGTCGGTGGATGTAGGCCGAAATTGCATATATGGGGCATGCAGATAGTAAGTGCATGAGCGATTCCGGCGCCTGATGGCAGGTCCTGCAGTTGATATCAGGAACCTCTACACGCCACACGCGGCTACGGTAGACCAAGGTGTTGATAACACCATCTTGACAGGCCATAATGAATCCCTCGGTCTCCGACTTAAGCCCTGCTGACCTTAGAAAGGCGAAGGTCAGCCTGGTCGATAAACCCAGTGTTTCTATGTTCTTATAGAAGACACCATGCTGGGGTTTATCGACGTGCTGCCGAAACAGATTTTCCTGTTCGGCAGCTCTGATTCGGGCTCTCAGACGATTTGGCTGAAGTTCGGTGACTGACTCAACATCAGCACCTCGCCGGCCTCCTCGCCTGATGTCAAATGCGAGACTGAGTTCATCTGCGGCTCTTTTTGCTGCCTTGAACAATCCTGCTCCCACTCCTACAGTTTCGTGATGTTTTACGAACCGCAAGAGGGGATCTGAGCTCCTGAGTATGTTACATGCCATACTCAGAACTACTCTGCCATGCGTACACTCCAGGCTCAAGAGTCCTCGGCCCCCCCCGTTGACGTGGGAGGTACACACGAGGAACGGACGATCTAGGATGAATACTTCTGTGAATATTCATCATCTTGCGGGTATCTCTATCTAATTGGCGCAGCTCATCTACCCTCCACTTTACTACTCCGAAGGAGTAGAGTAGAACCGGAACGGCAAGCATATTAGTTGCAGACACCTTGTTCTTCCCCGAAAGTTCAGAGGACCAAATCTTTCGGAGGCGGTGTCTGTACTTGCCGCGGAGAGAATCTTTTATTTGTGATACATCCTGGATGTGCCTTTGTTGCACACCCAGATATGTATAGGTCTCTCCGGCATCCAGATGTCTTAGGATGCTTCCGTCTGCGAGCTGCACATCTTCAGGGAATTCTCCGCATCGTCCTCTCTTGAGGTGGACGACTGCACATTTCTCCAACCCGAACTCCATACCAATAGTCCGCGTATATTCTTCGACCACCCTAAGAGCGTTTTGTAGTTCGCGCTCTCCGGAGGCATAAAGTTTAAGGTCATCCATATAAAATAGATGGGTGACCTTATGCCTCCGGTCGCTGGGTGGTCCACATTGATATCCGCGGGTTTGGCGGAGCCCAACAGACAACGGCAGCAGTGAGATGCAGAAGAGGAGAGGACTCAGGGAGTCACCCTGGAAAACTCCTCTCCTAAATGCCACCTGCTCTGTCGTGACCCGCTGTGCACCTGATGTTATGGTGAAGCGGGTCTTCCAGAGGGGCAGCAGCTGTTCTATGCATCTCACTAGTGGTGCTGGTACTGCAAGACATTTGAGCAAGTAGAACAATAGCTCATGTGATGTTGTATCAAATGCCTTGCGGTAATCAATCTAGGCCATCGATAGATTCCGCTTGTATTGCACAGAATCCTGTGTAATACAGCGGTCTATCAGCAGGCTGTCCTTGCAACCTGCCATGCCCTTCTTGGCACCACGCTGTTCGTGTATCTGCTGGAAGACCGGATCAACAGACCTCAGCGTCCTAGCATACAAGATACGTGTAAATATCTTGTAGCAGGAGTTAAGGCAAGTGATCGGCCTATAATTCCTCGGGTCGGAAAGATCCCCCTTTTTGGGGATAAGCACAGTACGTCCCTCGACGAACCAGTCCGGAATCTGCTGCCCCTCGTTCAACCATGAGTTGAAAACTCGCGCCAGACGGCGGTGAGTGGAAGGAAATTTCTTCCACCACCAGTTGTTAATGCCGTCTGGGCCCGGGGCAGCGAAGTTCTTGGTACCAACAAGTGCTTGTTGGACTTCCTCCGTACTGATTGCCGGGCACACTTCTTTTGGCTCTTCAAGATGTCTGCGGCACAGAACCACGAAGTGTGCAATTGTTGGAGTGTCGCTATTGAATGGACGCGTCGTTTCGTAGATTCCCTTCCAGAAGTTTTCGACATCTACAGTCGGCGGATTATCTACAATACGCTGTGGCTCTTGAAAGAGGCGGGAAGGATTCGTACGGAACAAATTATTTTGTTCCATACTCCTCGCCCGCCTCTTCAATGTTTTCTTTATAGCCATGAGCGCTCGGATCCTATCTAGACAGTGCTGCTTGGTGGTAAATATTACTGTCAGATTTAGAGTATGGTGTTGACGTCTTAATCCGGCTGCTATGCGCCAGATTCTGGGAGTAAATACTCTACCAGTCGTCTTATATTCCACCACACTCTGGATCCGAGAAGCGTGTTGTCTGGCCGACTGTATCTTGCCCTCGATTTTTTGTACACGCCGCTTGTCTTTCTCGATCCCGTGATTGGTTGACCTCACACGGGGGACGAGTTGCTTCGCGGCGTTGTACACGGCACAGTTGATATGCCAAATATCTGCATATTCCGGAATTTCCTCATTGATGACCACGTCCATTCAAGACAGGTCTTGTGGCTTTAGGTTAACCCTGGTGCTAAGGCTAACCCTACACCGGTCTACTCTACACCGGTGAACTCTAAAGGATGTTCCCCATCAGCTGGTAATTGCCGTGGTGGGACTGCGGCTTGCAGTTCTTCCAGCTGACGGGGTGCCCTTACGTAACCTGTCCTGAGCAGAAAGGATACTTGATCTCTCAGATGTTGTTGAGAGAAGGCGTGATGCTCTGGATGCATTTCGCACCAAAATGCATGCATTCGCGCCATGTATCCCCTTCGCTCAGGTTCGCTACTCTCGCGGCAGTTCAGCAAGTCATCCCGCAGTTCCCTCGTCCACTTAAAGCGTCCGTATTCATTGCCTTGGTTGTCAACGTTGAGACCATCCGGTAAGACCTCTCCCACCTGTCTCTGACCCCCATCCGCTTGGGGTCGATTGTGAGGGGTCCTTCTAAGGTTATAAGGAACCCGAGCAGTAAGAGTACCAGGGTGGTTACCAGCCCTGGTACCCCCGGTACCAGGGCTGGTTATTATTATTATTATTATTATTATCTAGTTAAAAAAACTAATTTTGCATCATATTCGGTTTGTAGTGCTAGATTGCTACGTATTCGTTTCGTATTGTTAATAATACCAGGTAATTTGCCGATAGTATATTAAATCATGACGAATATTTTAGTGAGAACATATACATTAACATATATTATATATTATACATATATTTTTATGGAATGCAGTTTTGTTTCCTTTTATTTAATTTTTAAAACAATCAGTTTTTTAACTAAATTATTGAGCATATATTATAAAAATTTAAATTCCGGAATCAAGCCTGAAATTCCGGAATTTTATTCCCTATTTCGAATATTTTCGTCATTATTATTTCTACAAAAAAAAGATCGACGACACTTCAAAATATAATTGCACATAAACATAATTTGCAATTTTTAAATAAGGTTGTTGTGAAACGGCTAGTAAGCCAAAAAAAAACCTTCGATCAGTAAATTAATATCTTGTACAGTTCGTCACATATAAAAATTGTAAAATGAAAATATTTAGTGAGAAAAACGTTCCGTGTTTTTGTTTGTTTGCACAAAACCTAATTTTAAGCAACTACAAACTACTAAATGAACGATTTTATTAGTAAATACCAATACAAATGTTTAGTACAATATTTATTTTTCCTGCATTCATGGGTATTGGAAAAGTTCTCTTGACATTTATGTCCGTGAAAATTTGAATAAAAAGTTTATAAAACAAACGCTGACCGTGTGAAAAAAAGCACCAGTAAAAATGTAGTGTTTGTCATAGAAAGTGTTGATTGAAAAATACGGTTAGTCCTTTACAAAAACGTAACAGGAGAAGAGAACCGTGTAGTAACCCAATCAAGCTTAACAATTTATATAGAGTTGTGTACGGGTGAGGCAATAAGGGAACATTCAGAATTAATTAAAGTGGTGGGGATTTACAATAGTCTTAACACCTCAGCAATATATACCCGCGGTCCCCAATATCTACTCCTATAAGCACATTGAAATATTAAACACGTCCTTATCTTAATTGCCCTTTGCAGATTATTTATGTAGTTTGGTCAGAAAAGCATTAGTTGGTGCTATATTGTCGCGGTGAACGTCTTAAGGCAGACTTTGCTAGAATATATATTAGCAAATACCTCCGATGTCACTTCTTAGATAGTTTCCTCCTATAACTAAAGGGTTTTAGGTTTACCTTATATACTAATATAAATTACTATAGAAGTATTTCCTAAACGACCTCAGCTATTATTTAACCTTTAACGTGGTATTTGATAAAGTGTTCCTGAAAACATTTTTAAATCAATTTGTCTACCCTTTAAAATACACCCTGGACAAATTTTAACATGACAAGAATTAAAATTGGCGAAATACTTTATCTCGTTAACACGTTACATATTTATTTTCACATATTTATGTCGAAAGAGGGAAAAATTATAACTAGACTGACACAACTACAAATAGTGGTAAATTCATATTCAATAAACCCACTTTTGTATACCAACCCACTAGTAAAACAATTATTAAACCACGTCATGAAAGAAACCTTCAATATTGTTTAGACTGTTTATTGGCGTTCGATATTTTATGCTAAATATATACAGGGTGTCCCCACCCTGAATAACTTTGGAGATAAATATTTTTTTGAAACATTGGTGAAACAGGTCGACCTTGTTTCCAAGGGGGACATATTTTAATGTAATACTTGTATACCTATCATCATCCCTCTACCCTACACGGCCACTCCCTCAAAAAATTCAAATTGCAAGGCGGTCGACTGATACATCTTTTGAAAGGTCTTTCAATTCCCTACATAACCGTGTATGTTTCTTTTAACTTTTATCGATTCGTTCTTAAGGAAAATAATTTTATTTTTGATGATTACACACAATCGAAATCGTTTAAAAAATCTAAAATACACAGCACTGGGTATTGGAATTTATAAAAAAACTACATTTTTTAGTGCTCTCAAATCAACACGGATTTTTTCTACAAAAAAACACTTTCCTTGTTCGTTTAGTTTTAGAATAATAAAAGACTCATAAGTGTTTGATATTTCCTTGAACATTAATTTGTTCACAACCAATTTTAAATCTAGATACATTTTACCAGAGTGAGTTCTCAAAATGGTTTATATCCTTCAGGAGAGAATAGAAATTGTCAGCATTTATTTTAAAAACGATAATTGTGCTAGAGCTACGGAGCGTATATTCAATAGAAATCACCCAGATAGAAGGGTTGGTTCTCAGTATGTTTTACAATTATTGACAAAATTTATGGAAACAGGTTCTGTAGGAAACAAAAAGCATGAACCTCAGCGACAGATTAGGAATGAAGCACAGTCGAAGTGGCAGTTCTGGGTCATTTGCAGACGGATAATACTCAATCGATCAGGAAAGTAGCTGAGGCTTCCGGTGTATCACGAAGCAGTGTTCATTGAATTGTAAAGGCCCTCAAATTTCATCCATATAAATATAAATTGGTACACGAATTAAATGAAGATGATCCCGATCGTCGGCTTGAATTCTGTGAGATTTTTAGTAAACATTTAAACGGTAATGCCAGTCTACTGTACAATACGTGTTTTTCTGATGAATCGACATTTCAGTTAAATGGGGAGGTAAACAGGCACAATTGTAGGTATTGGAGTGAAACCAATCCACATTTGTTTATGGAAACTCATACCCAAAGGCCTCAGAAGTTAAATGTTTGGGCTGGCATCTTAGAGGATCAAATTGTCGGGCCGTTTTTTATTCCTGACAATTTAAATGACGAAAGGTACCTCGATCTGTTAGAAAATAACATCGACCCAATGATTACCCAAATCCTCGAGCAAGACGATAATCTTTTAGAGGGCGAACTGTTTATTCAACAGGATGGGCACCCCCACATTTTGCTATAGCAGTCCGTCAATTTTTGGATAATCAGTTTCCTGTGCGATGGATTGGAAGAAGAGGTACTGTGGAATGGCCTGCTAGGTCACCCGATTTAACTCTCTTGGATTTCTTTCTGTGGGGACATTTGAACACGAAGGTATTTGCAACAAAACCCGCATCTCTGGAAGAGTTGTGTGAAAGAATTGTTCGAGAATGCCATTTATTGACTCCAGATGTGTTCAGAAATGTTCGTACAGAATTTCAAGACTACTGTATGGAAGTCGGTGGGAGTCATTTTGAACAATACATACGATAATTTAAACTGCTTCTTTTATTTTTATTTCCCGAACCAAAAATAATGAAACAATTATTTCTCAGGGACGAATCGATAAAAGTTTAACAAAATGCACAGTTATGTAGATAATTGAAAGACCTTTCAAAAAGATATATCAGTCGTCCCCCTTTGCTATTTGAATTTTTTGAGGGGGTGGCTGTGTAGGGTAGAGGGATGATGATAGGTATACAAGTATTACCTTAAAATATGTTCCCCTTGGAAACAAAGTCGACGTGTTTCACCAATTTTTCAAAAAATTTTTATCTCCAAAGTTATTCAGGGTGCCTACTTTTAGTTGGGGCACCCTGTATAAGGACTCGTTAAACTGAATGTAAAAACCTTCAATGGTCACATTTTTAAAAATGCAAATTGCAAGATTTTATTTATTTTCACTGCATATTATATTATTTCTAAAAGTACATTCTGATCCGTGTCTTCGTATCTATTAATAGAACTGTTTAGGTTTTCATCGAGATATTTTCGAAACCAGGTATCAAAGGTATCAAAGCAACTAGACCTTGACTATGTCTCATACTAAAAAAAATTAACAAACTTCAACCATTTATTCTACATTCTCCCTCTTCAAACCCTCTCGACCTTCAGATAAAAGTCGAGATGTCATTCCATGAAAAGGACTTCACCTCTTCTCTCAGAAGCGCCACAGTACCTAAACGCTTTACACCAAGAAATGGCAGGACATTTCTTCATTTCTCCCGCATCAATGGCAGATGTCTCCTAAGTTTGCATTAGTCTGTCAGAACTCAAAATAACAAATAAACTACATAAAGTATATTTAGCAAGGCATTTGACTAGTTAAACATTTATTTCATAATGCTACAGAATTTGAGCTCAGCTTGCCACAGCAGAAGATTTATCCAAATCAAACTATAACGGCTGACAGTCAAAAACTAGTTTCTAGATGGTGTAGTGTGCCGTCATATGGAAATTCCATCTGTTTTCTGGGAGATAAGAGTTGCTTATCTAAGGTTCCTCAACCTTGCCTGATCTGCCCCCTTTACATATGCATATAAAGAAGGAAGCAGCCCTCAACGTTGCAGTGCAGGAAATTTAAACCAGGAAATCTGGTTGGACATCTGAGTATTCTAAACAAATTTCAGTTAATCTCAATGACCAAACCTACTGACACAATGTTAGTGAGACTCGAATTTGAGCGGATATTTGAGGTGGTAATAACTGGTCGCCAAATATGGAACTCTGGAAAACCCAAATGTGAAAACGGTAAAGATCCGTTTTCTGGGAACATCTACAAACAGTAAAGCAACTAACAAGGTGCAACAAGGGAATGAGATTGCTGATAGTCTTGCGAGGAAAGGTGCAGGATTATCATTCATCGGACCAGAATCGTTTTGTGGAATATCTAAAAGCTACACAACAGAAGAGGTCAAAGAATAGGGATAGGACATAAATCCTCCTATTGCAATCTAATCGAAATCTAATCTAAAGTTTTTCAATATTGAAAGAAGGTACATAAAAAAAAGACTTAGAGACACACATAATCTCAAGAATCTGTCTAAGTGACAACTCACATGGCAACACACGTAAGCAAGTACCTACTTTTTTGCCTTAATGAAAGTTTAAACAACTCAAATCAAGATAGGGGAGTTTAATTTACAGAAACATACACTAAAGCAACACCGAAGATCTACACAGTGTCAAAATTAAAATAGAGTAGCACACAGATGATAGCATTTGGTTTAAAAAAAATAAATATCATAACCGGGGAAGGTAAGAGGTACTAGTAGAAGTCAACTCTATAGAAATGGAAAAACAACCGATTTGCCTTTTGCAACCCGTCCTAAACTTCCTGTAGCACGTATGTAGAAAAAAGCTCCCACAAAAATGTAAAACTGTTTCTTTTATGTTTCATCTGACACGGCGGTGTATCCAAACATCTGACTACCATACATTGTTATACATGTTTACCTGAATTTATTATATTGTATTTTGTCACTTCTGTTTTTGCGATACGATTAATATTTCACATTATATTTATCTGTGTTCTGGTTAACGCACTTGTACAATTATTTACACAATGTCTACAGCTATTACTTAATTAATCAGTGAGAAAATTATACATCACATTTGAGTATCGAAAATTATCTTGAGATTTATAAAATACATAAAAGAGAGCTCTGGCGTTAGTTTTGGTGACTTTCAGCAGTTTATTTCTAGTTTATAGTTTCACTGCACCATTTTATGAGGTATAACACATACCTAAATAGTGTCATTAAAAATATGTTGGTTGAAATGTAGGTATATACTCTGAAAATGTGTTGTAAAAGTCATCTCAAAAATCGTAATATTGGCGCATTCGCCATTTATTGAAAATTGTAATTCTTAGTAAAAATATTTTAAAACATCTGTTTAGAAGTTCTAAAAGTAAACATATAGATAACATAATAATTAATAAATAATGTCAAACTGTTAACACGAATCGGTAAAAGGTAAATTTGTTATATCAATCTGATTATATTTAAATAATGTTCCAAAATTTGTACAGATTTAAAACATAAATATGGTATTAGGATTACCATAAACCGCTATCATCTAATAATAATAGTATTTGTAAGGGTATTATTAGATATAACGTGAGAACCGAGGTTGTTTACAGTCCATACCTAGACTATAAAATGGCGATTAAGATATCCCCGTGGAAAATAATCTCTAACCACAATTTTGCAGATTTTATAAGGCTAATCCAAGGTTTCACATTATGCTAATTTTAAATTACACTTTTTGTCATATTTTACTAGTCTGCATCTTTTAAGCTTTTTAGGAATATGATTAAATGTATGTAATATGATTAAAGCCACTGGCTCTGTTAGTATTATTTTATATTAAGGTAGGTAGTTGATTTTGTGTTTATGGAATTAAATTCTTTGTACTGTTTCACTCACAGTTATGCGATGTTCTTACCTATGTTTGACATTTGTGTATTCTAACTTTATATATTGTGTTAACTGATCATTGTGGGGTGACATCAATATGTTGACCTGGATAAATGGTTGTATTATGCAACTGTGTCTTCGTAGTAGAGCGATAAGGACGCTTGCCACTCACCGAGGAGTCCCGGGTTCAGTCCCCGGTCGAGGATTTTTTCTAAATCAGAAATTATTCCTAGAATTCTCGGACATTGGGTGTGTTTATTTATTATTATTTTTTTATTTTTTTTTTTTATTATTTATCTAGATGTGTAGCCCTCTCTCGCACAGAGTACCTAAAGGTACCTTCAGGGATACATAGTTTGGATTGCCAATAGTGTGTTTATTATTATTATTACCAGCTGACGGATTTGTCTCGCTTTTTACAATTCTACAAAAATTAAAAATGAATAGGTATCTTTTTATTTTTATTAGATATTTCTAAATATGCCAAATATTTCACGGCAAAAAATACACAGGGTGTTTCAATGATGTCACGACAAACTTCAAGGGGTCATTTCTCTTTTCAAAAGTTGAAAGTATAATATTAAATAGGCTTTTTAGATAATTATTCAGTTCAGTTTTAAAGAATTGTTCATAATCAATAGTTTATTCAAAAACTAACTAGTGGCGTCGGAATTAGGGCGGGTTGGGGTGATAGAATCTTACATAAAAATGTTATTTGCAATCAAACGGATTTTTGGTTTGCTGGTTTAGATGCTCCATCTTTAGCTAAAACTCTTGTCCTCGTTCAGTTTTTTCGTACATCGTACCATTCACAAGTAAAAATTAAAAAATCGTCGGAATGTCGTAGCGCCGTTAGCTACGAATCTCGTTTATGAGTAATTTGAGTTGTCTTTGTAAACGTAATTATTTAGGTACGGGATAAGAATGTTTGCAATGTCAGACAAAACATAACTTTTGTTTATATATTTTCATTGATGCGCGCCCAGATAATATTTTTAGTTATAATTTTTCGCCTATATGCCCAATTAGTTGTGTAATGATCGTAAAATGGTCGCTAAATAAATTTTAATGACTGTAGGTCGTCTGAGAGTCACTAAAGAAAAATGATAAGACTTCAGTGGGACCTTGACACAAGATTAGTACCTAAAATTGAAGGGAGTTGAAAAAGAGGTTATATTGATTTTGAATACGACTTCCAAACGACCCATACATGAATATATGGCGTCCAAACTTTGATAGCAGTAACATATATTAACATTCAAAATGACTTCGACACGACCAATGAACAAAAACAGGGCGCTCCAAAACATGGTAGTCGTAACAGAGGTTCAATACGACCTCGATACGATTTATGATATTCATGAATAAAAATATGACACACCTTTTATGATGTCAATGTTAGTCTATGAATAAAAGTACGAGAATGAACATATCTTACAAAGTTTAAAGATGCGTTCATCCTCACATTTTTTTTGAAATCCCCTAAGGCCAACCATCCAGTTTTTAGAAAAAAAATAAGTGGTAAAAATTATATCCAACGATTCTTTTCTTTTTTGGAACCCTAAAACCCAGAAACCCAGTTTTTAGACAAATGTCTGCGCGTGGTCAAAATTTAACCTCAACGCATTATACTTTCGAAATTCATAAATATAACAAATTTGCAACAAATTTCATATTTCTTGCAAGTATCATAATCAAGCAACATGACGTAAAAAAAAATTAGATAGGCACACTTGATATCAGTGTGTTTATCTGTTTTTTTTTACTTTTTTTTCACCAAAAAATATCCGATATCATAAAGCCGGTAACAAATGTAGAAAACTCAAACGTAGTTTAAAATATAAAAAATAACAATATTGACTATATTGTATTGACTACATGAAATGACAGTTAAGTCACGTGAACGGTGTGAACACACCATTGGGTAGGCTCATCACGATATTTAGAAAATACATCTTTTTACGATTACAGTGATAACCATAACGTAAAAATTCAATAAGAATTCACAGTAGAAAAATCAAAATTCTTCTAAGTAGCTATTATAATGTAATTAACAATACCCGATGCACACAATAGCGTGCTGTGAAAACAATTATCTCAAATAAAGATATTTGTTTAAAATAACTGTCAAAGTAGTTATCAAGTAAACAATGGCTACATTAGCATTACAGTAAGCGTAATTTAAGTGTACTAGTTATGACAGTTATTTTAAACAAATAATTTTATTTCAGATAATTGTTTTCACAGCACACTATTTTGTGTATCGGGTTTCGTGTATTACGATCATCATAATACCTATTTATTTAGAAGAATTTTGATTTGTTTTAATGTGAATTCTTATCTTATTGAATTGGTAAGTTACGGGTATCACTGTAGTCGTAAAAAAATGTATTTTTTAAATATCATGAAGAGCTACCATTTTGAGATTTGACAAATAAGCATTTTTTAGAAAAACCGATTTTCTCAGTTTTGAGAGAGTATTTTTATCATGTATCAGTAATTCAATTTTTGTAATAGTAAAAAATCCCGTCAGCAACATTTTTTGTAAATTACAGTACTCTAAATCAAAAATTAAAATTTTCGTTAAAAAAATATATTAAAAATCAAAGAAAAATATATACTGTTGGGGTAATTTCCGACGAAACTGGAAGTACATAAAAATTACATATGCTGTCTTCTAATGTAATTTTATGAGTATAACAACATATTAATATGTCATCAACTTATTTCTACAAACAATGAAAATAGAGGGGGTGAACCAGGTTTCATTTACACCTGGTATATTAGTAGCTTCATGTCACTATTATATATTTTCGCTTTACTGATTAATATAGTAGATATCATAAGATGAAAAATATATATTTCAATCTGATTGACAGTAATTTCACTTAGCTAGACAATTACATATTTTAATCGGCGGCGCATGCACCACTTTTGACAGCAAAATTCTTTTGGTAGATTTATAATATAGTAATAAATGCAGTTGGTTGTTTTCGACTTTGAGTACTTATTTGACTAATATTTTACTCTAATATATCACAATATAATGACATTTTAAAATTTTTTTAGACAGAATTCTGTGATTTTTATAAATATTGTTGCATATCTTGCCTTAGCGGGAATCAAGTATCAATTTAAATTATTTTACACGGATACGCTATAATAAATACATGTATTTTTTAAATCATACTGTGACTAAGATAAATTAAGCAAAACACTCTTTAACAAGGAAAGCAAAATATACTGGTTTGAATTATCCGGGGGATGAAGCAAATATCCCACACTTCTCTCAGTCATATCCCACACATGTTCAATCGGAGACAGAGCGAGTAACCCTGCTGGAAGCATTATCACATTAGCTTCTTATAAGAAGTTTGTTGTAACTTACCGTATGAGGGCGAGCATCATCCTGCAGAAAATTAGGTTTAATCAGCCCCTGTAGGTAAGGCAATGCAACGAATTCCAGCATATCTGTTATGTAATCGGCATAATTCAAGTTATCCCGAATGAAGACTAATGGTGACCTATCATAGTATATTCTACCCCAAACTATCACACCTTTAGCAAGGGCTGTCTGACGTTCAACAGTGAAATCCAAATTTTGGTATTCTCCACGTCGTCGTCCTTGTCTATGTCCATCATGGACCCATAAACAAAATTGAGACTCATCACTGAACACTGATGCAATTCCTGTCTCCAATTCACTATCTCATTACATATGCCAACCTGGGGGCGCGATAACGTGGAGTAAGGGACTGGCACAAAACCGGTCGATAGGAATAAAGTCCAATGCTTTCAATTCGGCGATATACTGTCATTGACATCCTCCAACCTAAAACTTATCTCCACTGATTTCCCACAGCTCCCATGCTGGAAAATCTATTTCGTGGGGTCAAAGTTTGTTGATGGTGTTCTTCCAGATACGTCGTTGTTTATGACGTTCTCGCTCATGTTAATCATCCTCAGATCATCTTGACCAATATGTTAATACCGTTGTTGCATTACGGCCACACGATTGTCAATAGGCCTTAAAGAAAGACCGGTTTCTCTCATACCGATTAGTTGGCCTAGTTTAAAGTCACTTAACTGACGAAAATTGGATCTTCTGCGAATTCTAGGCATTTCTAAAGGTTTAAAAACAAATTAAGTTCCTCTTCTTGATAAAAGTTAAAATATAGAGTGGAATGAAAAATAATATTAACTGATAATTTTTTGTTAATTATTATTTACTAACTTTTACAAATCTTATCACAGATAAGTATAACATATATCTTTTTAAACAATTATTTTCCCGGCTATTTGCCAAAACGCTGAAACTTGGATTACAAAAAAGATAATATGCACATTATGTTCAGTACAACTGACTCAATAATGTTATTTTTAATTTCAACTATTCTGTCTAGTAAAACCAAAAATAAATAAAACACAAGGTACTTACCAGTTGACACTCACTTTAAAAAACTTTAAAATATCTACCGACACGTGTTTCTGCTTGCATTGCGTCATCAGGGTAGCCAGCACATTTAAAGAATCCAAAGTAAGGGAAACATGTAAACCCCAATGTAATAAACATTAATGGCTTCAGAGAACAGAATAACTGAAATTATATAGTGAAAATACCCCTTAGGGTCAATGAAATAATTTAAAAACAAATTAAGTTCCTCTTCTTGATAAAAGTTAAAATATTGGGGTTTACGAGTTTCCTTACTTTGGATTCTTTAAATGTGCTGGCTACCCTGATGACGCAATGCAAGCAGAAACACGTGTCGGTAGATATTTTAAAGTCTTTTAAAGTGAGTGTCAACTGGTGAGTACCTTGTGTTTTATTTATTTTTGGTTTTACTAGACAGAATAGTTGAAATTAAAAATAACATTATTGAGTCGGTTGTACTGAACATAATGTGCATATTATCTTTTTTTGTAATCCAAATTTCAGCATTTTGGCAAATAGCCGGGAAAATAATTGTTTAAAAAGATATATGTTATACTTATCTGTGATAAGATTTGTAAAAGTTAGTAAATAATAATTAACAAAAAAATTTCAGTTATTATTAATTTTCATTCCACTCTATTTCTAAAGGTGTTTAAAACTCAAATGATGACATTAAACTAATCCAAAGTTGTCAATTTCCAATAACAAGGCACTGAAATGATTAGTACTTTAAAACAAAAAGAGTTCCAAAGAGGACAGACAACGTAATTTTTTATTCAAATTTTAATCGCTTTTTTGGAAATTTCAACAAAATTTCTCAGCGAATTCGTAGTGTTGCATTCTTCATTCAAACCAGTATACAATTACTTATAAGTAAAACTGATATCTTTTGAGCGAAAAACAATTACCCTAAATATTCACGTTTGAGTAAAACAGGAAATGTCAGGTGTCGTATTCTGAAATAAGCTCGCGAATAAACACGTGGTTATCCATGCGACAACAATGCTGGCAAACATAAACAAAGTATGTTAGCATTTCTATCCTGTAACAGTTTAAAATAATACAAATCGAACAATAAACTTTGTCGTGTTTATCAAATAACAATGTCACTAAGTTGTTTATGTTTGTATTCTAATAAATATGCAAAACTAGTGAAGTGTAATGGGGTGTGTTAGATTTCTAGTGAAAATATCATAAAATAATCTCATGTGCCATGCCATTAATCTATTCCTGCATGTATTTCAGGTTTGCAAATTTTAAACGGCTGACACAAGGATTAAGATATAATTTGTCATGCTATAAAAATAGTCTTCATACAATTTTAACCAACAGCACTCTTGAAACAGATTTTATATTTTTTATTAATGTGAATATCCCATATTCATGTGTAAACACTTGGTCCCTAATTACAGCATACAGTGTGGAAATTAAGTAACGCATAAATTCAGTATTTCCGTTGATATTAATTTTTTTGGAAAAAATCTCGAAGGGGTATAGCGATTTTAACTTCAGCAAATATTTTCAGTCTATTTTCAGTTTCTTATGTCATTTATTTTTTAAATTATGACGTCATCGACTTCTTTTTTAAATGACAACCTATACTTTTTATTATTGATTTTAGTAGTAGTTTTTATTCCGGTTCTGACCGTATAAAATTTTCAATATGTTATATTTGAAGAAAATCGAGAAAACAGTCTTAAAGTTCAAATAACAAAAATTCATTAAATTGGGAAAATTTATCTAGTTGCCGGTGTATCACATTAGTTCGATTTTTCAACTATTTGTATAATTTCAAAATAAAAACGAATGTGCCGTCGATAACTTTTCGTCAAACTTAGGCAACTAGATAAATGTTCCCAATTTAATGAATTTTTGTTATTTGAACTTTAAGACTGTTTTTCTCGCTTTTTTTCAAATATAACATTGAAAATTTTATACGGTCAGAACCGGAATAAAAACTACTACCAATAATAAAAAAATATAGGTTGTCATTTAAAAAAAAGTCGATGACGTTATAACTTAAAAAAATAAATGACATAAGAAATTGAAAATAGACTGAAAATATTTGCTGAAGTTAAAATCGCTATACCCCTTCGAGATTTTTTCCAAAAAAATTAATATCAACGGAATTACTGAATTTATGCATTACTTAATTTCCACACTGTATATGCATTACATTTATTTAGAATATATCTTCTCTAAGAGGCTTCTATTTTAGAGAGAACTTTATTAAATAGAGAAATCTGTTTATATACTATTAGTTAAATTCTAACCAAATTTATTTTTTGCCTGTTTTGAAATGTGTATCATATAATGATTTGATTTATTCAAATCTGAAAGTTTGGCATATCCAAAAATAATACCCAAAATTCAGAAAATCATTTTTTTGGAAAAAATATTAAATTGCACTTCAAAAATAACAAAGTTATTGAGATGTTACCTACCTTAAGCAGAACACACTGTATACTAGGTAATGTAGAAAATGCAATATCTAGTACTCGTTCAAATATATTAGTGGGTTTTGCTAAACAATCGCGATAATGATTGGACAACGATATTTACCTCATATATGTATATACAGGGTGTTCCTAAATATCATGTATATACGCAAGGGGGTAATTCTTTGGCTTATTTCATGACTGAAAGTTTATATAAACATAGGTCCGCAAACGCTTCTTTACTGATCTACAGGGTGTTGAAATTTGAGGATTTTTTTTCTTTATAGCTCCTGCAGTTTTTGATATATTTAGCTTAAATTTGGAATATAGGTTACGCTGTAGGGCTTACATCATTGGGCATGCCAAATGGTTGTGACAATCTACATGGAGATTCTTTTCAGGGGTCATGCCCCTTTTTCTCCCCCTGAACTTTTTTCGATGCGCCGCTGGTAGATTCTAAAATACAATATAAATTTTCTGTTTTATTTAGAAACTTTTCGGTCTCTTGTAGTTTTTCCGTATATGCGACCGTTACCGAGAAAAGAAATAAAAAAACTATTATCTGTAATTCGCTAGATAAAATTGAAAATTTTTAAAATGGTCTAGTTAGGCTCCAGTTTTATTTGAATAATCTGTTGTTGTTATTAATTTTGACAGGTCGCATTTGAAATCGTAACTTGTGTCTACATATGTGTTTTAAATACTCGTTATAATTTCGTAAAAATGCCAAATTTTACGACTTCTGAAATGGCTGAGATGCATTTCATCTATGGTCTTGCGAATGGAAATGCAAGAGAAGCCAGACGTCTGTACATGGATCGCTATCTCAATAGAATGATACCTGATCATCGATATTCTCGAATATTCATAGGCGTCTTTCAGAAACTGGAACTTTTAAGAAGAACATCATTGATGCAGGTAGACCACGTACTGTTAGAACACCACAGATCGAAGAAACTATTCTAAATGAAATAGAAGTAAATTCAGACACTAGCACCAGAAAAATCAGTGAAAATTTAAATGTTAGTCAAGGATTAATTTTTGTCAGTGGTACCTTAATAGGCTAGCAGTAAACCCCAATTTTGATTGTAAAATCCTTTTTACCGACGAAGCCAATTTTTCAAGGAATTCAATTGTAAATTTTCACAACTACATATGGGCTGAAGAAAATCCACATGGAATTGTACAAACGCATTTTCAAGAGCAGTTCTCATTAAATGTATGGAGTGGTTTAATTGGGGATCATTTGATTGGTACTTCCTTTTTGCCTGGTCGACTTACTGGTCAATCATACAGGCATTTTTTGCAATATGAATTGCCTTTATTACTCGACGGCTTACCTCGTTTGTCCAAAAACCAGATGTGATATATGCACGATGGCGCCACAGCACATTTTTCTATTTTGGCTCGGAATTATTTAAATGAAGTGTATGAGAACAAGTGGATAGGACGGGGTGGTCCTCAGTCCTAGCCCCCTTGGTCCCCCTGACTTAAATAGCCTAGATTTCTTCCTATGGGGGCATCTCAAATCTCAAGTGTACACAACACCAGTGAATGCCATTGATGCCATGAAGAAGAGCGCACGCATGTATAAGGGTTGGAGGAGATCACTTTCAGCAATTGTTGTAATGTAGTTTCCTTGTTATGGTTATTATTTAGGTTTTTTATTGTAATAAATCATTGCTACAAAGCTACTAAAAATTTTAATTTCATCTAAGTAGCAAATTACAGAAAATAGTTTTTTATTTTCTTTCTCGGTAACGTATACGTATACGGAAAAACTACAAGAAATCAAAAAGTTTCTAAATAAAACAGAAAATTCATATTGTATTTTAGAATCTACCAATGGCGCATTGAAAAAAATTCAGGGGGAGAAAAAGGGGCATAACCCCTGAAAAAAATCTCCCTGTAGATTCTTACAACCATTTGGCATGCTCAATGATGTACATATATATATATATATATATATATATATATATATATATATATATATATATATATATATATATATATATATATATATATATATATATATATATATATATATATATATATATATATATATATATATATATAAAAGGACGAAGTACAGCAGTACTGCAGTGCATTTTTCAACCTGCCCCGTTAAATTTATGAAATTAGAGATAATAATGAATGTTGTTATAATGTTATTACAAAACAGAAAAATTAGTAATAATAATAATACAACTAAAAATAAGTATTAATTAATAGTAATAATAAACATACATTTTTTCACATATTTACATGTATATCAAATAGATTAAATAAGAAACAAATAAACAATGAAGAATATTAACAATTTATATAATTTAGACAAACTAAACTTTACAGAAATAAAATTGATGTTTTGGTGTATTAAATATTAAGTTAGGCCTTGTTTATTAAACAGATACTTTTTTATATTCTGTAGGGAATTATTTATGTTGGGTTTATTAAATATGCCTTTTGAGTTATTTATTAACACATGTAAAATATATTCAAAACGTCTTTCAACTTTAGCCCTGTTGTGTAATGGTATTGAATATAATTCTGCATTACAGAGATTAGCTGTGTGAACACTAGACCTTTTAACAAGTAATTGTACTAATTAGTAAAGTACTTTAAGATATACAACTTTATAAAGAAGAATAGCATATGATAACTCAAACCTATAATTACATTTAAGAATGTTCATGTTGGTATAGTGGCTACGTTATATATTCACGTTTATTAATGTAGGTATAGAAAAATCGTAATCAACAGTTCTGAAGTACCTGTGTGTTATTATTAAATGTCTTAGTAAGGTAGTTATAATATACTGAGCTGCCATAATCCATATAACTCAGAATTACTGCATTCACAAGTCTCCACTTCGTTTCTTGTGGCAATACAAATTTGTTCCTCAATAAGGACTTAAATTTAAAATAACATACACTTATTTTTGTGTAACGTGGTTTTCAAAAGATAAATTTTTGTCTATAATTACACCTAAATCTCTGACTTCAGTATTTATATTAATAACACAATCATTTAACTAAGGCCAAAAAGCAGAGATAAAATAAAAACAATCATTTAACACTATGTCCTCATTTTGATAATTTTTGCCTTTATTAGTTAACACTTTTGAACCAACACATGTGGGTATTGTTTTGGAAAAGTTTAATTTTAGTCCACACTTGTCTGAGCACACACGATTTATTTCTAAATTTTCGTTCAGTGCAGATATTGTTTGATTAATATCATTCGGTGAGCACGATTTGTATAACTGAGTATCGTCTTCATACAGGTGTATATTCTAACTATGGATCACTATATTGGGCAACTCAGATGTAAATATAGTAAAAAGAATTGGACCGAGGATACTACCTTGAGGGACACCAGATTTCATTTCTTTTTCTTCCGTGATAAAATTGTTGAGATTTACACACTGGGTGCGATTATCTAAGTAATTATAAAACCATTGAAGACAATGAATCAAAGCCATAATATTTGAATTTAACTAATAAGAGAGAGTGGTTTATAACGTCGAAAGCTTTACCAAAGTCCAGCAATATGCGGTAAGTTATTTGCGAATTATCCATTCCTCGTGTGATGTCATTCGTTATTTTCATTAGGGTCGTACTAGTGCTATGGCATTTTCTAAAACCTGACTGTACTTCAGGTAGAACGTTATTGAAGATGACTAGAAGCTACTTCTTTAACTATTTTTTCCAAGATTTTAGACATTGCCAGTAGAATATTAATAGGACGAAGCTGTCAAAATTCAACAGCTTTTGAAACCTTACGGACTGGTAAAATAATTGACTTGTTCTACTGAGAAGGTACTATTCTTTGAAATAAAAATTGGTTTATAATATGTGTCAGGGCAAATTTGCAACAAGTTTGAGCATTTTCAGATTTATGTTGTCAATACTACGTGCATTCGAAGATATGGAATTATGGACTTCTTCCACCTTATCGCATGGTACGGCATTGAAACAGTGTTTAGGCAAGATGTTGTCCTGTACCTTATTTGTAAAAAAATCAAACGTTTCGATGTCAATCTCCTTGCCTTCTACAGATTCCATGAAGTAATTGTTCAATACATTTACATCTTGCAATTCAGGATCAATTTCTAATATAGTTTTCCCATGAATATCCCAAGAAGAAAAATCTCTCCATAGTTTTGCAGGGTTTTTTCTGTTAGGGTTAATCCTAACAGAAATGTTGTATATAGGCCGTTTCATCACTCTTTATTGCTAGAGAAAAATAATTCCTAAAATCTTTGTAGTATTGTAACTAAGAAGTATTATTACTTTTTTTGTATTTTCTATAGTCTTTATCTTTGAGGCCGATTATTTCTTTAATTGTAGAAGTTATGTAAGGCCGACAATTTCTTTGTATCGTGATAGTTTTTGAGGATATGTGTACAAGGTAATTCCGCGAGAATTCCCACCCCCTTTTCTCCATTATTTTTGGAGTTAGAGAGGCGTCTCAAAAAACAGATTGTAGGAAATTTTATGCATTTTTTATGACGACATCTGTGAATAAACATGGTGTTGCATAAAAGTATGATCAAACCAACTTATATTTTTTTTAAATAGAATACCCTACATATTTTTAGTTTTTTGAAATCTACATTTTAATACAATTCTAATGATATATACATATATATTTATATCATTTGTTTGGAAGATACAAGCTGCTGGTAAAATACGAATTGAAATGAAGTAGAAACTATAAAATGTCATATTTCTCGAAACCTATGGAAAAATAAATAAGCATTTAAATAATTAAATATCTGTCAGTCGGCTAAATTGTCATTTTCTGTTGTCATAATTTGTTAGTGAAATATTTCTATTAAATAAAATGTATATTCTGAAAATGAATGCAGGAATATACTCGATGCATATTTTAATAGCTTGTATATTCCAAACGAATAATGAAAATATAGAACATGTATATATAACTGGAATCGTAATAAAACTAAAAATATACAAGTTGTTCTGTTTAAAGACAATATAAGTTGGGTTGGTCACACTTTTATGAAACACTATGTATATTCAATGATGTCAACATAAAAAAATACATAAAATTCTCTACAATCTGTTTTTTGAAACGTTTTTCTAACTCCAAAAATAATGGAGAAAAGGGGGTGGGAATTCTCGCGGGTTCGCCCTGTACATCAAATAGGAATGTGATTGCATTATTTAAATATTCCACTTTATCATCTAATAAAGTGAGAGTATCTATATAACTCCAGTTGATTCTATTAGTATCCATGACAAACTCATTTGTGTTAAATAACGAGAAGTCTCCATAGGTTATTATTTTTGGTGATAGTGTGTTTGTTTCATAATTTAATTCACAAAAAGTTAAAAAATGATCTGTCATATATAACGTGTCCTGGTTTCCAGCTCCATTTATTTATTTATTTATTTATTTATTTATTTATTTAATACATATCCAACAGGCAAAAGCCCAATTACAGGATACGGAAATAACTTGAATTAACAGTAACAGTAAAAAAGAAAAATGATAATAATAAAAATAGCAATACAATGAAAATGAAAAAGAAAGATGCTAATAAAAATGGTATAAACATAAATAAGCACATACGCTTATACAAACATGTATGCACACATATACATACACATGCACATACTGATATTTAATGATATATTATCGCTTATATATATATAATATCTATAGTAGTTTGAGATGTGTCACAAATTCTTGTGGGTTCTTTAATTATTTGCGTGAGGTTAAAGATATTATTTATAAGGGGTGGTCTATATAAGACTCCGAATGTAATTTTAATTTTTTTTATATTTACGGATATCCACAGCTGTTCAAGATGCTCTGTGTTGCCATAATCTATGTTGATTGTTTTATATTTGAAACAACAATGGGCATAAAGACATACGCTACCACTTCTAGTAGGAAGATCTGCACGCAGCAGTTCATAACCTTCTATATGTATTAATTTTGAGGGAAATTTAGTTGGAATTCAGGTGGTAGTTGCGGATTCGAATCCTGCCACCGGCACTGGCACAGTCGGTGGAAATGGTTGTATGTCCACGTTTTTCTTAGTGTAACCCCCTTCTAGACAACTTTGGCTTTTGATTCGGGAGTTGTCTAATTTCTTTATGCAATTTTTTATTTGTTCATGTCTAGATTGATCGAGTGTTTGATTTTTTTTAACTGTTTAAAAGAATTGTTAAATTGGTGACAAATACTTTTATTTAAATATTATCATAGTTTCAGAGCTCATTTAATTTTTACATACATATGATGAAAAAACAGATTGCTTCCAATTTTCAAGTTACACTTCTGGTGTCCATAAGAAAAAATGCTCTCACATTTCGAGAACACAACAAACTACTTCAGTTCTGAAAACGTATTTTAATCTACTTAAAAAAAGTATAGCTGACTACCAATTTTGGGAAAAACGTCTCACAAAACTTCAGTTGCAATTGGAACACTGATATCAATTCGTAACCTGTTAGTTATGTTTCTAGAATTTTTTTAACTATATTTCTTGAAAAAACCGGAAGTTTGCCGCATATAATTAAAAGTAACAATATGTTCAGTAAATTTCTGTTAAGCGACCAGAATTAACCATTATTAAGACTACTAACTTATTAGTGTCATACGCTGGATAATGATGTTCATTCTGACTGATTGATACAGTAGGCGGAAACTAGGGTATTATTACAATTTAGGGAAAATATCGTTATATGAAACGTACGCCCCTGTACAGGACACTAAACCAAATTGTTTAGCTGTTAATGCGAATGTGAAGAGCTCATTGCCGTCGACGCGACGCTCCGAGTCTACTTCTCTCTGCCTTTCCCAAGTTGCTATCACTTAACTGGTATTTAGCCGTATTAGCAGCTACAAACTAATTATTGCGTGCCGTCTCTCATTTCGACAGGAATAAACAACTTTAACTACCCTGGTTTCTCTTTCCGATAAATTAGAAACACCTTTATTTATATCCTAACGATGGTTATTACATCTTCTAATGATCGATTCTTTCTTTTCTTACATTAAACAGTCGATTGTTGATTTAACGGTAAAATTGCAACATTGAATTGTTTCTTTTATAAGGCGACACTATTTAAAAAATAATTCAAAAATCTAAAATTCACATACCCACATCTAGACATATTGTAGAAATTTATATACAAAATTTTAAAAATGTTATTGCCATATTCAACTGTTGTATCAATATGCAATAAAATCTAGTGTTCTATTTGAAAAAAATGATATTATAATTTTTACGTAACGATACAAAAGCTTTAAAGAAAACTTTTCAACTTATTTTCATAAAATTGTCTTTATCTTGAGATATGTCGCTAGTCATGTAAAATACACAATTTCTAAAATCTAATTTATCCCCTTTAGCGTAAAAAAATTGAGAATAAATAATAATCCAAGAGAAGGAACACAAATGAAAATTATTGTGTATGGCCGTAATTTGACGATATTTTTTAGTTGTTTTTATACGCCACCACAGAAAATTAATGTAAAAAATGCGAAATTAGAACCATAATAATTTTCATTTACATTCATTCTTAATTTTTAACTTTGAGGGAGATATTTATTTGTTATTTAAAAAAAAGTTCAGTGCCAATAATAAATGTTTTTATTTACATCTAGTCCTATTATACAGTTTTTTTTATTATTTTTTTTTAATATGTAATAAACGAGAGATATTTTCTAATTTCATTTTCCCCTCTGGCAGTAATAAGTACAGGTTGAATAAAGTCTTCAATAAATATTATCATTACATCAATAAATACGCTCACTATTTTTGTATGGTTCTTTTCGTTTTGAAATTGAATGTTTTTCTTAGGTCAGAAAGTAAAAAAAAAAGGAATAATATTATGTGTATTGGTTTTGATTATATTTCCATGTGGTGGTATTTTGTATATGCCATGAGTAGATATGGGTATTCTCGATGATGAGCAGGTAGAGGTGGAGGATGAGAGTGAGGGAATTAAAAATTGCGGAGTTGGATAAATGATAAATAAAAGAGTAAAGCCGAAGCCGAAGTCGAGAGGTAAAGGGTAGGAGATGATCGCGGAGTCTGAGACGAGGCGAGCGTGGGCGGTAGGTGGTGGGAGGAGCTGCGAGAAGTGAAGAAGAGATCCTCCTTAGAGGTCGGGCACGGGCTGCACCCAGCATTGTCCTCCGCCCGCCGCCCGCGCTTCTCCGACCCCGCACCTGTTAAAAACTTAAACTAATAGCGATCGGTCGGATGTTACCTGCACGGGCCTCCAACGCGGTTCCAGCATGCTCTTGGACGGTGGCAGCTGGTGGCAGCGGTGGCGGCTGGCGGCGGTGCTGATGGGGGTCGGTCGGGGTCGTGTGGCGGGTGCCGGCACGTAAGCTTGAGCGTGTATCGAGGGTAGACAGTACACAACGATACCGTGGCTGATGTTAGACTGTGGACGCCTCTAGTAGCTGCCGTTGTCTCGCTTAGTGGCGGCGGCGCACTCTACACTAACGGCCGCGGCACAACACATGCCAATCATCGGCGATGCACAATAAGGGATGCCCGACGACTCTCCCGACGCCCGTTGCCCGTTGCTGTAGCCGTTACCCGGTCCACAGCCCGCAATGAAATGGGAAGCGTGTAAGCAGGAACCCCATCCCAATCTACTTGTTTACTCGCGTCTACTGATCAATACCGTTGTTTGCTATCAGCCAGAAACATACATACGTTTAGTCCGTTACCAGGACTTATCGAGTACCGGCTGAGGAGAGTAAACATCAGTGGCGAGCACCGCTGCCACCATCGCCGCCGGCCTGCTGCTTGAAAACTCCTGCTGGTGGTCTAACTCGACTCGCCGCTCTGCCACCGCTACCTGCTGTCTCCACCGAACTCGCACTCGCTCAACATTCAACCACTGTCTTTCTCAAGTCTGCTGTTGACATCCTACCATTTTTCTTCAACTTAAGGATGCACTTCCACAATAGAAGCCCTAATTAATTATATCCTCCCGCCAAAGCCACCTATTTTCATTCTTTTCTTTTTTAATGATTCTCTTTAAATCAAAATTACCTATTTAATATTACGTTTCCAATATTTGGTTACTAATGCCAAACTATCTGCAAAAGTTACTAGTGGTTACATTTTTTTTATATACGTATAAAAGTTAGTCATTTTCATTTAGATAAAAATTTAATTATAAATAGATCCGTGACGTGTTACGTATACGAGGGAGTCCAGAATACTAGCTACTAATTTGTGAACATCCAATGTTTTTTTATTATTAATAAGAATGAAGCATTTGTCGTAAAGAGACCTATATTTACTATTGTTTTTAGGTATCTAAGAAAAAACTGAACAATTAATATTGGCTTTTTACTAAAATTTTACTCATTCTTTTCTTTAACGACCTGTTCCGCTATGTTTTATTTTTGTAAACTAAAGTCCAAAATCATCAGCTTAATTTTCTATGGACACCATATTCTTATTAAAAACTTACTATGCATACATTATCTTAATCAAAAACTACCAAGCGATGTGACTCAAGGTATACGCTATTTTATAGACTGGGTACATTTTACGTCTTTAACCAGTAAAAGAGATCTTGTCGGCCAAGACTTAAATCTGTGATGTTATCTATTTCAGTTAACTGGATGTTTATTTAAAAATCCATAATACCACATGATATTTTAGGAACATTTTTAGTTTGTCTGTGTTCACAGGTATATGTATATACATATAACGACAAAATTAATGGGTAATAATAAAAAATAATAAAAAATCTAAGGTTTCATCAGTTTTGTTGTATGTCAAACTGCAACATTACTATATATGGTAGGTAGCTCTAGAAAATCCTTATCCTGTAGCTAACCACTTGTACAGACCAACCTCCATTCTGATTTGAAAATTTTTCCGTGGCATCCAAGAACTTGAGGTGTCGATTTTCACTTCTGTAGTACAGAAGTTGGACCGAGATATCACCTAGGTTGTCGTCTATATTCGTACATTCATGCACACGGTATTATATTGGAATTGGGAAGAGATACGAGATGAGGGAAAAAAATACAGAATTGATGTATTCATCTTGTTTTGCTCTCGAGTTATCTGAAAGAATACTTTCCCTTAATAAAAAATTGTATGAAGTAGAATATTACACATTGTTTTAGAATGTTTAAAACCATTTTACCAGTTTAAAAGAAAATTAATCTTTTCAGTTTTCAAATAAATAGTAACGTAAAAAAAAATAACTAAACTCGTAAACCCTTTTAATCTAAATTTTTACATATTTTTTAAATTCGACGGTGATAATGTTAAAAAATAAACAGAAAGCTCAAGGGCATTTATTTTTTGGGCCACCTATGAATCATACACTTATTTCATGTAGTTTTTGTTGAAGTTATACTGAAACTTATTCATAATTTGTTCAAGGTCACGTTCTGCCAGCCCTAATGCACCCTTCCGCATCTAGGCATTAGGACCAGCTGTTTTCCTAATGCTATAGTCGTTCTACTACCCTCCCCATATTACTCTTAAGGGAAATGTAAGCAAACATCATAACACTGAGAATTGCATAGTGTAGCATTTAATAAATCGATACTGTGTCTTATTAAACTTGAATAGTCACAATTTTTGAGATTAATTTATTGACTATAGCGGTTACCAATATTACGCTGAATATCTCACATAATTTATTTTATAGCATGTTATTCTATCATTCCGAAATCATGTTATTTTTCCCAGGATTTTAAGGTCAAAACAATAGAATCTACCCATCCTCTCAGTACCCCTGAGCAGCAGGCAGGCCTGTCTTTCGTGAAGTATATTTCAATAAAAAATTAACTCGTCAAGTCAGTGACTTATTTTTAAAATGTTATTATCTCATTATTTGTAATAATATAAAAAATGTATACTGAAACCAGTGGTTTTTTGACGAATATTAGTAGAATATGTAGGCAGGAATAATAGTAATAATAACTTATTAGAAAAATATGAATAATAGAAAAGAACGTGTTACTACTGTCTTGATTCCCTTCGATGTATCCTTGACGAGCTCTTCTAGGCGGATGGAAATGCTTGAGTGCATCAAGGAGTCAGAGAGCTGTGCTAGGCGTAGCTTTGCTACTGTTAGGGTCACCCATGGTGGATTAGTCTCTGATGACATGCCAGACAGAGGCGGATATAACCCAAGTCAAGGTGGAACAGCAATTGCCAAAGATTACGTGGTTACGGGGTAGCTTAGTCGTAAGTTTGCAAACTCCAGATATTTGCTGACCTCCGGTTTAAAAGGAAGTAGCCTGCCTCTGTGCCACAGGTACCTTATTTCCCTAGCTACTCGTGAGACCTTCATGGAAAAAGAAAGTAAAAAAGAGCCACATGTAAGGTACATCCAGATAAACCTTCATCACGCAAAAGCTTACTTTGACGTGCTTAGCAGAAGGTTTTCAGTGAAAAAATCAACATAGTGCTAATTCAAGCAGGGCCACCCTAACCACAGGACTAAATGCAATTTTTAATTTAATTTTTATTCAAAATCTTTTCATGACAAAAATAACCAAATGACCTGTTCTAAATGAGATAGAAAATATTATATGTATGCATATCTTTGTTTTAGAGTTTGGTAATAAATATGTGTGTTCCTAGAATTTCCCCGATCACTTATACTAGTATAGTGTATCAATGAAATGCTGCGTACAAACAACTAAATTATTTTTATTTCTACGAAATCTATACAATTTCTTTGCCGTGTCAACCTCAAGATGGGAAATTTTGAAAGATACGCTAGCAGCAAAAAATTAAGTGACACTCGTTGGTCAGCAAGAGCTGATTCAATGAAGGCAGTGGTTTCCGGTTATGAAAATTTTAAAGATACTTTGAATAAAATTTACGAAGATAATTGTCAAAAGCCTGCAACAAAAGTTGAAGCTGAGGGGTTATTAAATGAGTTCAACTCACTGAAAACTGCTATTATGGTAGCATTTTTGAGCGAAATATTAGAAATTATAGATAAAACTAATATATCACTTCAAAAAGTTGATACTACAATTGAAAGCATTATTGGATGATACGCTTCTTTAGAAAAATTTGTACAGTGGAAACGAAATACAGAATCATTTAACCTTTACAAACCTGATGGTAAAAAATTTTCCCGATGTGATGAGTACAAACGAATACACAAAAGAAAAAAACAGTAGAACGAAAATACGTCGGAAGAAGTTAAATTTGATGCCAATTCCGCATAAAGACATATTATGCTATTACTGATAAACTTATAGCAGAAGTACAAAAGAGAGTGTGCTATGATGACAGTTACTCAAAATTTGGGATTCTGGTCAATTTAATAAATTTAAATGAAGACACAATTAGAAAGAATGCTGCAAAGAACGATTTAGAAAACAATTTTATTGAAGATGTCTTTATTTTAAACACGCATATTTATTGGAAAATAAAGAAAATGTATCTACTGCGGTTACTGCTAAGTTAATTTAAGGACAATAATTGACTCGAAAATGGAGTCTACATTTCCTAACGTGGCCACAGCACTGCACATTTCTTTAAGTATTGCCACTACAAATTGCAGCGGCGAAAGATCTTTTTTCAGCACTGAAAAGGGTAAACAGTTATTTACGGTCTTCTTTGGGACAGAGAAAATTCAAAGATTTGAGTATTTTATCTATAGAAAGTGACTTATTTAATAACTTAAATACGTGATATTATTAATCAATTTGCAAAAGAAAAAGCTAGAAAAATAAATATATAAGTTACTTTTGTTATTTGTTTACTATAAAGTTTGTTTTTGTTCATATAGTTTTTTTTTTTAATTTCGTATGAATTATATGTTTTTGTTTAGTGTAATGACTTTTTCTAGTTCTGACACTTTTGTATAACTTTGCCGGTCACCCCGCTCCCGCTACCAATCCAGTGCATTTTCTTATGAAGACGGGCGCATTATTTTTAGTAGCCCACGGGCGTCGAATATCTTAGGACGGCCATGAATTCAAGAGCCTTGGATCCATCGTAAAAGGACTCCTAACCAACACATCTAAATTAATTTATTCCAACGAATATGACAATCCAAAAGCAGCAATGTCACTTAGTAACTATTCCAGGGTTCACTTCAAGGGACGTAGTAGATAATCCACCTCCTAATGAAGTTGTAAACTAATCAGCTACTGCAAACGAAGAAACAAATATCACATAATAGGCTATGACGCAAATGCACACCATACCATTTGGGGAAGCACAGACCAACAAACAATGTGAATGCACATTTGATTATTTGTCTCCAAATAACATAGACATCAATAATGGTAATGATTTATTTGTGAATCCTTTGTGAACAGAGGTTTGACCTTAACTAGTTCATTCATAAGCAACAAAATAATAAATTGACATGTTTCAAACGAAGCATCACTGTCAGACTACAGACATTCAGTTTTGTTGTCGAGGCGGCTATAACGAGTCTCGAAGAACATAAGACCTAGGCATTTCAATAGACCACAGAGGACCTAGAAATTAACACCACACAACTACGAACTCTCATAATAACATCATATGAGAAAAGCTGTCCTATGAAACAAAGGGCTACAAATAGAAATGTATCTTGGTGGAACAGAGAACTTAGCAAACTATGAGCTAAAACAAGACAACTCTTCATAAGGGCCAAATGCACCGGAAACTGGGGCCAATATAAAAAGGCACTGGCAGAGTACAGTAAAACATTGAGAAAGTGTAAACGGAGAACTTGGATGGTGTTCTGTGAGAGGATCAATGAATTGCCTCCAATTACTCGATCCCAAAAAGTTCTCTCAAAAGAACACACAAATGAAAATTAGGCTGCAAAATTCAGGCGACAACTACACCGAAAGTAGAGTAGAAAGTGTCAAACTACTTTTGCAAACTCACTTTCCAGGTTCTAAAATAGTAGAAGTCAGAGAGCCTGAAAACTGGATTCAGAAGGATATACATCGACCTACGAATCGGGAAAGAAGTTTCTCTGGAAAAATCTTCACACCTACTAAGATTAAATGGGCTATCGGCACTTTTAAGCCCTATAAATTACCCAGAAGGGATGGCATTTTCCCGGCTCTCTTACAGAAAGGAGTCGAGGAGATGACTCGCCTGGTTCGAATCTTTAGAACCAGTTACAACTTGGGTTATATTCCATAAGCATGGAGAGAGGCAGTGGCGGCTGGTTAAATTTAGGCTATGTCATATCTTAGTATCGGAACATGGGATCCAAGCGATACTTTAAGGCGTAACTATCAAGACTAAATGAAGAAGTTTTGCAGAAAAAAAGTTGCGATTGAAATTTGCGAAAAAGAGTTGGAAAAATTGTGAGCCCTCCCAGGTTATTTTTTAAACGATTTGTGAAATATTTACGAAACATTTTTTTTTCAGAATTAGGTGGAAAATATAACGACAAATTTCAAATTTCATAATAAAATATTGGTTTTCTATAAAGTTACACCGTTTTGAAATTTTATTTTAGATTCATTTTTCACTGTGCAAATTTCAAAAATTTGCAACTTTGTACAAAATCAAAATTATTTTATGAAATTTGAAATATGTCGTTATATTTTCCACCTGATTCTGAAAAAAAAAAATAATTCGCAAATATTTTACAAATCGTTTAAAAAATGGATCCAAGCGATCAGCATAAACCATATCGCTCTATAAGTCTAACCTCGTTTCTTATTAATGGAGAAAATCTTACATCAATATCTAAGAAGCGAAATACTACCAAACACACCAATGCAAAGTATCTTCAACCCAATTAATAGCTATGTTACAGTGTTTACTGTTATTTTCCGTTTTTATGGATATCTAGTAACAAATGTACTACAAGTTCTTGATATTACTTTATCACATTCTCCATAAATAATAAACAAATTCAAAAAGTCATCATGGGTGTAATTTAAACGCGGTGGCATTTTTTTACATAAGAGAATGACTTACATTATTGATTGTTTCTAATTATGAGTAATTTGATAAAATTTTTACTAAAAAATTCTTGAATTTCTAAGAAAATCACAAATATTTCAAAAAGTTGTAACTTAAACCCCTACAAAGTTTATATCAGAAAAAAAAAGAATTTAATTATATATAACTTGATGTAAAATAATATAGGGTGTTTCACTTGACTTAAGCAAGTTTTCGTGGTTTGAAGTTTACAGAATGTAACGTCAAAACACTTGGTATACTATTATTGAATTTCTTCAAACTGTAGAGTGTAGCTCACCTTATGGTCTTTCTGCATGCCAAAAAGCAAATGAGTATATTTTTTATGTATCTTTAATACGAAGAAAGTTATAAAGGTTACTTTAAATCATTACACCTGTCAACAATTTTTTAAAATGTCAAATATCTCTAAAACGGCTTGGTTTAAGCATAGGGTATGTTTTTGACTTAGAATTTTATGCTCTTTTCGAAAACCCTAAAATATGTAGGGTGTTCCATTTATAATAAGCAAGTTGTTATTGACTTCCGGTATAACCGGAAGTGCCAGATGCTTGTAATTATTTTAGTTGGATTGGCCACACTGCCGTTAGTAGCTCCCTAAGTTTTCAAAATTTTCTAGTGCGTACTTTCCCTATATCGATCGATGCAGTTCCTGGTGAGACACCCTGTATATACAGGGTGTTCATTAAGTATGTACAATAAATTTAACATACGATTATTTGAGTGATTTTAAGACAAAAAGTTCATATAAACATGGTTCCGCAAATGCTTCGTATTCAAGATACACGGCGTTAAACTTTTTTAAAAAATTTGGTTTTTCGTAAATATCTTAAATATCCGTTAATTAAGCACTAACTTGATAAAATTTATTGTCCAGTGGCGTCCCGAGCGGCACCTTAACGAATATTTTTGACAAAAAAATGTACGCCACTGACTATTTTGTAATTTTTATATATTTTGTTGGGTTAAGCAACTAAAAATACAACTTTTATGTCTTGAATTTTTTTTCGGATCTTGCTTAGTTTTCGAGACAAAAAATTAAATTCACATAATTGCATATCCCTGGACCACACAAGAAACATGGGGAAACGTAGGAAATAATCAAGATTTTTAGAATTTGTTTTACCTGGACTTTTAGAAGTTCCAGCCATGGAAAGAGTCCGTATTTGGTACATGCACGACGGGGCTCCACCGCACTTTAGTCTATTGGCGCGGCATTTTCTGGATGAAAATTACCATAACCGTTGGATTGGGAAAGCAGGCCCGCAACCGTGGCCTCCTCACTCGTCCGATATGAATCCTCTAGATTATTTCCTCTGGGGACACCTTAAAGCGTTAGTATACAAAACTCCTATTGTAAGTGAAGAGGATCTACGAAATAGAATCATTAATTCACGTGACACAATAAAATATACGCCAGATATTTTCAGGAGAGTGCGTAAATCAATGGCGGCTAGACAGTTGTATTGAAGTCGAAGGGGGCCATTTCGAACAATTACTTTAGTAAAATTCGTTAGTTTAGATGTTAAGAAATGTATTTAATTTAGTCTTTATTTGTTGTTGTTGTTGTTACATATTATTAATAAAAAATTATAAAAAAATGATAATTTTCAAAAGATTCGTTTCCCCATGTTTCTTGTGTGGTCCAGGGATATGTAATTAAGTGAATTTAATTTCTTGTCTCGAAAACTAAACAAGATCCGACAACAAATTCAAGAGACATAAAAGTTGTATTTTTAGTTGCTTAACCCAAAAAAAAAAACATATAAAAGTTACAAAATAATCAGTGGCGTACATTTTCTTGTCAAATATATTCGTTAAGGTGCCGCTCGGGAGGCCACTGGACTTAATAAATTTTTCAAATTAGTGCTTAATTAGCCCCTTAGCACTACAAATAACATTGCCAAATTACAAGAAATTTGGGTAACGGATATTTAAGATATTTACGAAAAACCAAATTTTTTAAAAAAGTTTAACGCCCTATATCTTGAATACGAAGCCCTTGCGGACCCATGTTTATATGAACTTTTTTGTCTTAAAATCACTCATATAATCGTATGTTAAAATTATTGTACATACTTAATGAACACCCTGTACATGTAATTAGCATTCCAAATTACCCATGTTTGACTTATTTTGCTTCAGCCGTTCGGGTTCTACAGCATTTTAAATAATAAAAATTATTTGTTGCTATAAAGTAGTGCACAAATTTATTTTCAGCAAAAGTGATTATTTTAAAGAAAAATCCGAGACCGGTTTAATTTTTTATCCTAACTGCGCATATTTTCAAATTAAACTGATCCATGTTCGAGTTAAGACATCAATAATAAAATAAAAAATTAGACTGTTTCGGGATTTTTCATTAAAATAATTATTTGGTAAGTGTATCTAGATAATCTCTCCATCGTCCTGTGGGTTCGATTCCCGCCACCGGTACTGGCAATGTCGGTGGGAACGGTTGTGTGTCCATGTTTTTTCGTAAGTATAACCTCTTTTCCGTGCAGCTGCAGCTTTAGATTTGGGGTTACTTAATTTCTATGGTATTTATTTATTTATTTAATTAGTTGTACTCGGCGAAATATGTGGAGGGTTAAAATATAACTGCGCATTTAAAACTCACCCTGTATGTATTTAGAACAAAAATATAATATTAATTAAAAATTCTACTTAGTACAAATTATAATTGTAATTTCATGTGTATAGTATGGAGCACTAAATAAATTTTATAACTATTGCAACAACAGCGTTAGTCAAAAGTATGGAAACAAGCCGTCTCCACCGTTACGGTGAAATTTTTTTTGAAAATATTTCATTTTGATGAAATAAAGATTTTTATACCAATTCCGTTTAATGGCGTGAGTAAAATCAACTTATTTAATTTTAAATGGGACACTCGGTATATTTTCACGGATTTAGAGATGTATTCTCATTCGCAATACAAATTCAGCAATATAGGGTTTAATGGCGCTATCTTTACTCGCTACTAAGACATTGAGGGAAAACTAAAACTGCTTTTTAGGTCTCATTTAAATTATTAATGGTCACAGCAGCAGTCCAAAATGTTTACCGTTTACTTCTTATTTATTTCAGCTCAAGTCATCTACAAAATACACAAAACATTACAATTACACGTTTTAAATCCAAAAATAGAACTCATCAGGCCGTTTCCATGAAAAACAACAATTAATTTCTTAGTCAGTTAATGTCCATCCAAGAATGATACATTGTAACGAAAAAGAAAAAATTGAAATTTTAATTATGTTACTGTATAACAGAACAAAAAGATTCCCACCACATCGCAAAAATGGCTTGTTTTCATACCTTGACATTATGTACGGTATGCTATCACAGCTCCTAAAACAATATTTTAGTTGTCACCTATTACTATCGTCGTTGCTATTACATACAATATTTTCCATTTACAATAATTATACATACAAACTAGCAACAGGAGTTTCGTAAGTAATTGGTATTATAAACTAGTAATGTTTAGTACACTTGATTTCAAAAAAAACTGGTACAACTCTTGTAATCGAAAATCTTAATAGTTTACTTGTGTGCATATGTCTGTAAATAGGGCTGGCCAGGCATGTCGAGAGGGGGGCTGGAGAAGAGGTGATTTACCCCGGACCTGGGTTTTTTGGAGGAGATCGGTTTTCTTTGTGTTTTTAAACTTATTAAACCTTTATCTTTTATTTTATTCAAATGGAATTTTAAAAAATAATTAGAAAATGACTTTTTCAAAACATTTTCAAGCCTGCCATATTATTGTTTACAAAAATAATATTTGTTACGGATAATTCTACTAATGGTTGTAATTAAAATACTAACTGAATAATGATAATTCTATTTTTAAAATAAGAACACAAAAATACCACTTGAGATTAAAAAAAAATGTAAACAATGTAAAATAAATGAACTTCAATTACGTAATACAGAATTAACTAATATTTTGTCATTGCTCCATTAGCTTCTAAAACTGCCTGAAGTCTTGCAGGCATGGACAAAATCAGATTTCTTGCAAGGTCAACTTCTTGCGACAAGTTCTCCAAGCGTCTTCAATTATCCCTTCCAATTCTTGGGCATTATTTGGATGGTTATTTAATTTTCTTATATGTTTCACCATTAGTCCCCATACATTTTCAATTGGATTTAAATCCGGACTTTTATATGACCACAGTAACAACTCTATGTTTTTATTAAGAAGCCATTGCCTGACACGATGGGCCGTATGTATGGAGCTGTTGTGTTGTTGGAAAATAAAATTATTTTCCGGAAACACCTCTATTACTGACGGCAACATAATATTGTCTAATATTTCAATATATTTAATGGAATTGAGATGACCACCACTGTTCCAACACACACCTAACCCATTTAGGCTCATCCAAGCCCAGACATTGACTGAAAACCTTCCTGATATTTGTGGATCGAAAGTATATTTTTCGTCGTATCTATAGTGGAAGGAGGCCTATATACGCGAACATGTTCATCGTTACAGGATGTAAAAACCTTTTCGTCAGAAAAGACTTGTCCCCAGAAATTTTCATCATTGATTATATAGTTGAGTGCAAAAATAATCCTACCCTGCTTCTTTTCTTCTGAAAGTTTGTATTTTTTAGCCGCTGAACAACTCTTCAAGTCGCTTTGTAGTTTTATTCTTCTGCAAGCAGTAGATACCGAAGCAGGGAAATTTGTCTCTGAAATTGCATTTACTGCAGTCTGAAAAGGGTTTTCTATTAGGTAATTTATAAGATTTTCATCTTCTTGATTATTGCTCTTTCTGGGCCTACCGGAACCAACTTTACGGGATACCGTTTGGTTGGTTTCCCATTGTTTTTTAACACTCATTATCGTGGTTTTACTCACATTGTATTCAGCAGCAAGTCTTTTTATGGACCAACCATCTTCAATTTTAGAAACAATTCGAAATTTTTGAATATCTGTTAGATGTCGAACCATTTTTAATAATGACGCCACTGATTAACGTCAAAGTGACATTTGTAAGATTATTAATATCAATCAAAGAACGAATGATTTACATAGCTAAAAGAAAGTGTACCAGTTTTTATTGAAATCAAGTGTACCTAATTCATGTAAATATATTTAATAGAAATAAGCCACAACTATTTAAAAAATGTGTTCATATCCGTATGTACAAATGGTAAGAGCAATTCAATTTCAAATAAGTGTTAATTATTATAAAAAATCTTTGTGGATTGTCAAAAGTTATTAGAAGGGTGTCATTTGAAGCTAATAATTAATTGGCAAATCCATCAGTTTAAATTAAAAATTGCGACGGATTTGTCTTTAATCATAATTTAAAAAGTATACTTTACACGTGGGAGCTGAAAGTTTTCTGACTCCTATCGTCTTTATTTCCTTCTCCCCGTTAGCTTTATTAGATTCTAATTATTTTTGAATTACCGCTGTACGAACTCTAAGCGTATTCATAATATTAATAAAAAGTAATTTTCTGAAAATTTAAATAAAGTAGACAGTTTCTAATTGTAATTAAATATCTGAAATAACTTGGTGGCATGGCATCTGCCTTAATCACTGACCCTAAATGAAAAGGATCAGTACTTTATTCGAATGGAAAATGAAAGAGGAAAATCCACAAAGTATTCACTTCAATTGACGTTTCGTTCGACACCTTTGTGGAATTCCCACCGTCTCTTAAAATGAGTGGTGCGACTACAAAACATATTAAAAAACTTTACTACGGTTTATTTATACACTTTCAAGCAAGTTTATTCAGTCAATCACAGTTTTTTAAAATATCGATTTGGCTTTATTTAAATTGTTGATTTGTGCATTTTTCAATAGTTCAGTTTCAGTTGTTCCCTTTTTTAGTTTCTCTTTTTTTTTTAATACACAATCACTTGACCTCAAATAGCGAAATATAGAAATCGATACGAATTTGTTTTCTATAAAAGTAAGAAAACATGGAAATTTTTATTTTGTTATTTTATTTACTTTTTAAATTATATAATAAATGATCTTTTCTCAGATACTGTAGTGCTAATTCTTGTGTACTTTTTTCAAATACTTGTACAGGAATAAATCCTTGCTTATATTTTATATGGCATTTTTAACTTGATTATTATTCTGCCCTACTTGTATTAATCTTTGAGTAGTCCTCTAATATACCAAAGACAGTGGTTTAGTTATCAATGCGGGATGATACAAAATGACTGTGACTATTGTAAGAGACCAGTAATCAGTTGTAGCTGTGGAGATGACACCAAGGTCCTTTGAACACAACCCGCATAGCCTAGGGGTCCGGGTAGATGACAAAATCACCACTAGGAAAGATACGTATCAACACGTTTGCGTCATTTCTTTGAATAGGTCTTGTGTTGTATATTTTTTGCTTATACCGCACAAGGAAATTTCGGTAGTAATACTCTACAAGGGAAATAAAGATATCGTTTAGAGATCATTAAGTTGATAGTGATACTAATAATGTGATAATGAATATCGCTCCTAAAATTTTGACAATTAATCAGAAATCACTTTTGTTTGTTTTTTTTTTCGTAGAAGTAAATTTTCAAATTATTTATTTTCAACTTTATTCTTGTGAATTTATTATCAATGGCGAGACGTGAGTTTTCGAGCCCAATCTCACATGCATACAATAACAAAAAGAAACACGTAAAAACAAGAGACACTGTAACAGACCAAGAGAATTCGCTATTTTAATCGTCAAATAAAAATAATTTTAAGCTATACTATGTGTGTATGTATATCTGTTTCCGGTTTGTTGATTACAACCATCATTCATCTAGCTTCCTACTTTTGAGTGTCTTTTTTTATCTTAAATTATCTCTTATATCTAGATCATAACACCCGCTTACGTTTTTATTTAATCTATGTGTCACAAACTGTTGCCTGCCTGAAATCTGGAAATGTTCAAAAGTGTGTCCGGTTTTTAAGAAGGGTGATAAACATGATATTAGTAACTTTAGACCAATATCTATCATATGTAATTTTTCAAAGGCCCTTGAAATTTTACTCCATGATAACATTTACTATAGCGTTAGCAACCAAATATCGGTGTACCAACATGGTTTTATGAAAGGACGTTCTACCACCTCTAATCTGTTATGCATAACCCGGTCTATTTCTGAAGCTATTGATCAACGCAGGCAAATTGACGTAATATATACAGATCTCTCGAAAGCATTCGACCGACTGCTAAACAAAATGTCTGTTTTTGGTTTTTCGCCATCTCTGTTATTATTTTGTCATGCTTATCTTTCGGATAGAAGGCAATATGTTGCGTATAATGGTTTCCAGTCTGTCGAATATATTGCTACATCCGGAGTCCCACAGGGGTCAATTCTCGGTGCCCTGTTGTTCAACATATTCATTAACGATATTGTGAATGTTATTGATGTGTCCTGTCTACTTTACGCTGATGATGTCAAAATTTTTAAAGTGATTTCTTGTTTGGAGGACTGCGTTTTTTCGCAAAACAGCCTTTCAAACTTATTTAATTGGTGCGTTGAAAACAACTTAAATCTGAATGTGTCTAAGTGTAAGGTTATGACCTACACAACTAAATCCGAGGCTGTTATGTTTAATTACAGTATTGACAACGCAGTCCTTCAACGACCTTCTACTCTTGCTGACCTTGGCGTAATATTCGATGGTGAACTTTCATTTATACCTCACATAAATAATTTAGTGACTCAATCTCTTAAGACTCTTGGGTTCCTAATTAGAACTAGCAGAGACTTCTCGAATATCAGTACACTTAAAACTTTATACTTTGCTTTTGTTAGGTCTAAACTTGAATATGCGTCTCTTGTTTGGAATCCTCACTACAGATATCACGTAGACTCTTTGGAGAAAGTGCAAAGACGATTCTTAAAACTATTATGGCTTAAGTCTGAGGGAGCATACCCGTCTATCGGTGTTCCCCAACAATTGTTGTCGACTAAGTTTTCCATGACATCTCTTGAAAATAGACGCGAATATTTTTCTCAAGTATATCTATATAAAATCTTACACAATCAAATTGACTGTCAAGAATTATTAGGGAAATTAAATTTTCATGTGCCTAGTGTGAATTTTCGGAGAACACAAACTTTTTTACATCTCATTTTCGCACTCGAATATTCTTAGATTCTGTCCTCTATTTACTATGTGCAACAATTACAACAACAAATGTGGGCAGTTTGATATTTTTCATTGCACCCTTAATTTTATTAAAAAATGCTATAATAGCTAAGTCTTTGTTTCTCTTTTTTTCTTTTTCCGTCTTAAACTGTCTGAAATTGATTTATTGTTATTTTTATATAATGTTTTATTGTTATTCTTATACAATGTTTTTTTTCTTTTTAAATATCTTTTCTATATACTTATACTGTATTGTATTTTTTTGTTTTGTGTATTTTCCTGCTCTAGAAATGGGTTTACCTGTTGAGCAGTGTATGCAAATAAATAAATAAAAAATAAATAAATAATTATTAAATATATCCGAATTACTATTTTTTATTCGGTTATTCGAAGTCGGATGGTTATTCTATGGCTCCAATTCACATGGGAATCACGCCGGCAAATTAACTAGTCACTCCCCACTTCCAGAATCACGTTAGGCTTGAGACCAAGGAGTCTTGCGTTCGAATTCTATCTAGGGCATGGCGTTTTTAAAATACCGAGATGGTAGCACAGTTGGCTAGAAAGTTGTGTGGCAGAACATAGCTAGCCATTGTCTATCTCTCCTGCGTTCGAATCTCAGCTACGGAATCTGGCAAATGTCGTAGGGAATGGTTGCTGTGTGTATCTGTCCTGGTTGAGTGGTGGAATAGCAATGTGCTAAACTCTAAACTCCTTCAGGACGTTAACATAAATAAGGCGTTCAAAAATGTATTCTCATATTTACGTATAGACAGGTAGAGGAAGAGTTGAACATCAATGCACCAGAGGTTTGTCTCCGAAATTAACCTGAGGACCTCCAACAAATTCGACCTTGTTCTTGCTTTAACATTGGCACCTCCACCACAACTAAAATGCATCATCACATCAAGCTATTGGTGTACAGGTATTTTTAGAATCTTCTTGCTTGAAAGCGTTGCCACATGTTCCTTACAGTCTGGATCTTGCCCCATATGATTATTTCCTACTGTCAAATATAAGCTGAAAGGTCAATGGTTTTCCGATGAGGATGCACTTATAGCTGCATGGGATGAAGCATATGTACAGATCTCGAACGAAAAATGGGCGGACATTTTTAATTAGTGGTTTATACGCATGCATAAATATACTGAATACGATGGATAGTATTTTGAAAAATTGTGATAAATCCCAAAAATTTACTAGCGATCTACATATGTACAAATTTATTGATGGAATTTCAGCTACTATTAATATATGGTATAGATTCGTTCCCTCCAACTGTATACAAAAATATATGAATTACAAATTTCTCAGTTAAGCTAAATTGCAAAGCAGAATGTCAACAGTGATACAGGCTTTTGTAATTATTACGTAAATTGTGTAAGGGAGAGTATTTTCATGTTGCTTCTAGCTATTGTCGACAACAAATAACAAATATCAATTTAGCTCGATGTAGGTCTAAAAAATTAATAATAATCATGCTTATAATTTGTTGACAATCGATATATTCATGTAACTTTATATGAGAAGATTAAATATGCTTTGGAACGCCTAACTTCCAAAGAGTGCGTCCAGAGTCTAGTGAGAAGTTCTGCTTTCTGGTGGACTATTGTGGGATTATATTTCATATCAAAAAGCACCGACTTCTCCAAATTTTAAATATATAAGAGACAGTTTGGATATCATATCATAGAAGCATATTCAGGGGATGGCAAAGGACATGACGACGATAATAGTCATAACTCTATAGTCAAAAAGTATCCTTGTATGAGACATTATATTAAAATCGTTATGGAAATTTATGAAATTCCTTGCCCAATTATATTTTCTCCTAGTCTTCTTGGGCCCTTAACTCTAATCTCCCCGTACTCATGGCACCCTGGATGTACTAGGTTTACTCTTTATGATATGTCTCTCAAATACATCATGTATTAACTTTTAACAATTTTTCGAAATACTGCAAAAATTTTACTAAATTTATGCGCATTAGTAATGAATAACATTTGACTAAAAATTAATTTTAAATCGAAATAAATCGGAAGAAAGTGAAAAAAATGTAGTTTTAGCATGTGACATTGAAAAATCTGGAAATTAAATGTATAACTAAAGACGATACGTATTGTTTCAGTTATAAGTAAATAAGTATTGAACTACGAATATATATTTAAAAATAGACCAAGACAGAAAAAAGGAAAAATTTGAACTATTTGTTGAGTGGCGCGTGATAGTAAAAAGTGATTGTTTTATGGACCTTTCCCGTATTACCTATTCACCGTTGATGTAGAGCATCCGTCACATAGATTTAAAGGCATGAGAGCAAAAAATACTAAACCCGCTTCGGCTGCGACACGTCCAATATGTATAGCCTCTTTTAAAAAGTAAAGTTAATGTCGGAGGGGTCGGCGTTCGTTGCTCTTCTATGTAAAGCTCAACTTTCACGGTTTTTCCAAAATAGCCGGCATTGTGCTGCCAAACTTTGAAATAGATAGCAGCATTTAAAGGTAGTTATAAAATATATATTACCTCGCAATATATAAAACAAATGGTCTCATGCGTTTTCGTTGGATAAAAGAATTTAAGATACGAGATATGCGCTGGCCAACTATAACAGTAGCAACAAGGGTCCAGAAGATAAAATAGGACCCAGTTATCTCCGGTATACATGCACGTTTTCGCGCATTTGCCTGCCTTTCTTTTTCCCTTTACCTTCCCCACCCTTCACTTACAGAAAGAAAATTCACTACGAGAGATTTATCGCACATTAAAAATTATACTGCCATCTCTATTGAATTTATATTACCCTAATTTAATTATTATTTATATTTATTTTCAGTACTTTACAGTGACGTGGATAATATTTTGTCGTGGGGTTCAAGTCGAAATATAGTTAATTGAAAATATCGAAAATATTCAACAGAAATTGGCAAGCCAAACTTACATTGATGTTTAGATTAGTGATTTGTTTATGTTGGTGCTTTTTCAGTTTTCAATTAACTGATATATTGCTATCGTTTTAAAAAAAATTATATAACTTTCAAGATAGCTGCTCATTTCCATTTTTCTGACTTAAACATGTATGTGACAAATCAAACCAAATACACATTGTGATAAATAAATAAATATATAAATAAATAAATAAACACAACATAAATTAGATAACCCCCGAATCCAAATCCTAAGTGGCTCGGACGGAGGTTACACTGATGATATTGCCAGTGTGGTGGCTCAATTCAAACCCGCAGCTACGATAGAAAGATTCTAGTCACACTCTCATGCAGTTAAAAAAAAATGTGCTATTTTATTTGCTTCGCATTTATGTGTTTCTGGGAAGAGTGTTGAAATCGTTGTTGGGTGTTGCACAAGCGTCCTTGAAAGGATGCTTGTGTGATACTCGAAAGCTATTTTATTGCTTCTTTCTAGAAACTGACATAGTTGATCAAAATTTCTATATATTTTTTCCTTTTTCGTCTATGCTACTTTTCCCTCTTATCTTAGTCTCCCTTTCTCTTTTTTTTATCTTAAATTTGTATTTATATGTTTAATTTAGTATTAATTATATCAAAATTTTATTTCATTTATAATGTAGGTATTGGAAGAGCAGAATCTGGATTTATCCAGATATCTGAGCCTTTAAACCTTTTATTTACCACTTATTATTATAATGTATTAAAAAAAATGTGCAATCATATGTAAATATTTGATGAATAATAAATGCATTATTATTATTTTTCGATTGCCCGACGCTGGACAGTCCTCCCGTGGCCTCCGACGCCTCACTTGACTTGCGCCAGCACATTAACCACAGCCACTTCCCATATCCCGCCGGGTTAGTGACTGTAGGTTCCAGAATCGTGTGCCCTAAGCAGACGGAGAGAACCCATAATGACCGCCTTCTGCATTTGGCCTGCCAGCCACTCAGCTGATTTTTGGCAGGCCGGTATGATCTTCAGTTCCGAGAGCAGCGTAGACTCTATCCCTCCGGGTGCACCGATTATTAAGGCGAACATTTTAACTGAGTAGCCTGGGTACAGCACTTGGAATGCGTACCAGAGATCGCGGTATTTGGTCCGTTTCTCCTTCTCCTTCAAGGTGATGTTTTTCTCCGCAGATGCCAAGAACTCGATGACATACATCACTTTGAGTTGCTGGTTGAGGAGGACTATGTCAGGCTTGTTGGCTTGGATTAGCCTGACAGTCGTAAACAAGTTGATCCAGTAAATCCGACATTTCTCGTTCTCAACAACGGATTCAACATCTCCGGAGACGTAAGGCAGCACTGGTGTCTGGTCTACTCCGTACGAGTGCCTTAGATGGTAGTATAGTACTCGTAACGCCACGTTATGTCGGTGGATGTAGGCCGAAATCGCGTATACGGGGCATGCAGATAATATGTGCATGAGCGATTACGACGCCTAACGGCAGGTCCTGCCGTTGATGTCAGGAAACTCTACACGCCACAATATTATTATTATTATTATTATTATTTATCATCGCACGCTCTCATCAACTAATTCACTGAGCGAGTGATAACTAAAGCTGAAACGTTGGGATTGAATTATCTACCGCAGGTAGCAGGGTCGACGTCAGGGATACATGACACGAGTGCCACGTAGTCACACAACGGTTCACAGGTGTTAGTTGTTTGATGGCCGTCGATGCGTGTTGGTAATATACGTATTATAAAATATTACACCGGCCGGGAGCTTTGCCGTTTGTGAATCAAATTCACAAATTTCTTAAACGTTTTTCTGAATTACATTACGAAGAAGCAATAATAAAGTGCCTCGTGGGCTGGAATTCCAGTCATTGTGAAAGACATATTCAAAGCAAACGTCGTATACAAAATAGCCGGTTACTGGGTCTATACTAGGTGTTTCTGTATGTTTTCATTTTTATGTTGAGTGTGTGTAACATTTCGCCGCATGTACTTAACAATGAACATTTTAGGTTATTTTAGGTTTACCTACAAAGGAAAAGCTACGACATCATGTTCCTCATGTAAAAGAACAAATTGAGAATAATATGCGATCGGACTTACGTGATAAAAACTATGGCTCTGTTGATGAAAGTACGAATACAAAAGACAACAAAGTGGATTATGTTTTAGTACGCATGTTCACACCAAATAAAGTAACGATGCCATATTTATTCGCAAGTAAATGATTACAAAAAATAACGCTGAAGCAATTCAACAGCTAGTAATGCCAAGTTCTTGAAAAATTTTGCATACGTAATAATAATATTTTAATGTTAATGACAGGCGGGCTGCGTATATGATTAAAGCAGCTACATCGCTTAAAAAGTATTGTGCTAATTTATTGCACATAACCTACTTCATACATTTCACCGTATGGCAGAAAATATTTGAAACGGTTATCAGGATCCCGATAAATTAATAGCAAATAAAAAATTGGTTTTTAACACATTAAAGAATTTCACAAATCGTGGAATTACTGAATCCCCACAGCTGATATTAACAAGATGGGAAACTTGGCTGGAAGCCGCTTTATGTTATAATAAACACTTAAACCTAGTTAAATCTGTAGTTTTCAAATTCGACCCAAAGGCGCCCAAAGCTATCGAGGAGAGTCAACAGCAGTTTGAAAATCTAAATATCTGAGCAAATTTATGCACTATACAAGACAACTACAGTATATTACTAGCAAATGCTATTAACCAATTGCAAGATATTTCTGTCTCTTTAGCTCAATCGTTTGAAATAGTTGATAACGTAAATATAGCACTACAAAATTTAACAGATGCCCATGGTTCAAGCTGCAACGAAATTTAATGTCTTATTAAATAAAAATACAGATTTTACGCATCTACGCCACATTAAGCAGTGCCTAAGTACGAATGTGAATATTACATCTTTGGATGTATAACGTTCATTTCCAAAGTGCGGTGCGATATTCATAGAGAAGCGGACATATTTAGAGGGAGACTACTGTAGAAGGCATCTTAATGATGCAGGTGTTTGGGCGCATTCAACCTTTACTTTGGATGAGATAAGACATGAGTAAATCTGTTTAGTTTATAGTTTAAGTTAGTTATTTTATACCACGGTAACGCCACTGGAATTGATACCAAAGTTCCAGCTTCAGTCATGAGACAAAAGATATATTATGGACCTTGTTTGTTTAAATGTCAACATCATTGTGAAAAGTTGTTTGTAATCACATTCTGGGTCGATGTACAAACTTTAAGCAAAAGCAAAAATTTTCTGTTTATATAAATATGTATATATATATATATATATATATATATATATATATATATATATATATATATATATATATATATATATATATATATATATATATATATATATATATATATATATATATATATATATATATATATATATATATTTATATATGACTTTGCAATCCCATTTTTGAAAAAATATATGGATGACATAATATTAAGCGTTCCAAGAGGTAGTGCTGAACTTTTGTTAAATATTTTTAACAATTATAATACATATTTAAAGTTTACGATTGAAGAAGAAGATACAGTTAATAGTGTTTCTCTTTTGGACACCAAACTGATAAGAAGAGAAGATAATAAAATAATTACGACTTGGTATACCAAACCAGGTGCCTCTGGTCGCATTTTACATTTTGAATCCAACCACCCAAAAAAAAATGAAAATCAACCTCATAGTAAGTATGAAAAATAGGGTGATAGCTACAAGTCATACATCGCGTAAAATACACAATTTAAAAAACTTTCCAACTTTTTTATAGACAGTGGTTACCCACAATCGTTAGTCAAAAAACTATTGTTCAGCAGATCATCGATACATAATGTGTTACATGATTCTCAAAGGGCACAATAAAACCCGCCTCAAATCATTTACTGCTCACTTCCGTACATCAGTCCACTTGATCACAGATTTAAAAAAATATTTTCTAAATTTAATAATATCAAATTAGCCTTTAAAAACAAAGTAACAGTTAACAACCTTTTCAAAATTAAAAGATAAGGACGATATTTTGGCGATGTCCAATGTGGTGTATTGCATACCATGTAACAAAACTGTAACAAAAAATATGTTGGCCAAACTAGAAGGAAAGTATAACTTCCCACAAAAATGACTTCAGACTTAATAAACAGTCTTGCACTTTAGCCAATCACGCATTATTACATAATCATAATGTTAATTATAATAACGTTCAAATATTAGATTTTGAAATCAACTATCACAAACGTAGTTTTTTGGAAATATTCACATTTTCAAAGAACCAAATACCATTAATGCCAGAAAGGATATTCACAACTTAAGCATAATTTATACTTACTACATTTCAACCATAATGTCCACAATGATGAAAACACTCTGTATAGTATGGAATAATAGTTAATGTCCCTAAATATAAGACATCTAGTTATTGGCATCTACTGTCATTGTTCTTTTGTTTCACTCTAATAAGTGTTTATATCCAAATTCTTTTTAAGTTGTTTTTTTTATTTCATAAAAATACCTATGAATATGGAATATGGATCCTTAGTCAATTAATAGTGTTTTTTTCTACAATTTATCAAGAATTTTGTAGTTTTCAATGAATGTAACTTTAACCTCACTTTCGTAAGTACTTTTTACTTTTTTCATAACAGTTTAATTAATTATGATTTATTGTAGAGTTCCTGATGAAGAAACAATTAAAGGTTTCGAAAGCTTGAACAGAAAAAAGAGTTTTTCTTTTATTATCTATCACATGACTGCAATCCCCGTGTAAAAATTAAAAATATTTGTTTTTAACATAGACAGTCGTCTAATTTCCCTAAACTACTTTCACCTCACGAGCCGTCACTAGTTGTTTTTTCTTTCAAAATAAACCTTTAGTCATGGCTGATTGATTTGTGCAATAGAAAATATGTTTTTCTTTCATTATCTCTGTAATTAAACATTTGAGACAACTACGAAGAAACTTGGTTTCCTGTACAAAGTTAAGGATATAGAAATTGCATTTTGTTTTAATCGGAGTAGGTAATTAGAGCGCGCAATGGTAAGTGTGACTAGATAATCTCTACATCGTAGTTGCTGGTTCGAATCCCGCCACCGGCACTAGCAATGTCGATGGGAACGGTTGTGTGTTCGTGTGTTTTTATAATTGTAACCCTCCCCCGTGCAGGTTTTGCTTTGGATTCGGGGGTTTTCTAATTTATATGGTGTTTACATTATATATTTTATAAAAATAATTATTAATTATAGTATAACCAGTCCAAATCTGAGAAATATGTCAATATATAGATATAGCAAAATTGTATTTGAATAAAATATAAAAAATCTTGAACTAGAGCAGCTCGTACAATCACTCCTTCCAATTTATTTAGATTGGCCAACGCATTTATGGAACTTAATAAAGTTTTGAAGTGATTATAATTTAAAATAAAATTATGCATATCGATTTCAAAGCTTTATTATAGGCTGTTTGTTTCCTGTAGAGAAATTTAAAAATATAAAAGTTGGGGTTTCCGTCTTAATCATTATTCTAAGCTCATTCGAGTGAAATAAAATTTGTGATTTTTTTACCGAATGAAGTTCAGAATCCTGAATTTTAATCGACACCCCCAATTTCATTTGAATATTCGGAGCCACCGAAGTTGTAATTCTTCAATCTTAAATTGATCTTTTCCTTTATAACCTCAACCGAATTGCAATCAACATTCATAAATAAAAAATCAACCAATAGCATAATTTATTCCTTTATTTCAACACTTCGTTGAACAAAAAGTTTCTTTTAAGTAAACATTAATTTTCAGTATGCAATTTTTCCCTTGTGTTGTGTTAATTTTTCCGTGAGAGGCGTTTTTATTAAATATGAGGTAACGAGGTTGGTGTATCACTGCATTATATTGAGTTCACAAAAAGCTATTTAATTTCGTTATGTTCTACCCTACGCTTTATACGCAAAATTAATCTACTCGCTAAAGATTTAAGTGTTCGTTGTAACAAGTTTAAAAAATACGTTTTACAAATGACTGTCGTCTAGTCTCTAGGTCATTGACGAAACTTGCAAAATTACTCATACTCATATTTATTTCATTTGTTATCTGCTTAAGGACCGGTGTAAGGCTATTTGCTGTCCCTGGCAAAATATTTTAAGGACTCCATAGAAAAGAAAAGAAATTAAAGTCATACTGGCAAAAATAATATTTAAAATTTTGTCAATAAATTCTTAAATTAAATGCTTAATTTGATAATTAAGAGAACAAAAAAAACCATATTTCTCTTTACCCACACATCGTCGATTCTAACGACTTGCTCTAAGTTTTTCATGTACTGTTATTTTTTTTCTGAATTTATTAAAATTTTTTTCATTAAATAACTTCTTTATTTCAGATTACTCAGGGCATTTGAATTTTTAATTTCGCCAAAATTTATAGTTGGCAGTTCCATTGGAAAAAAATATTTTGTCATATCTAAGGGAAGCGCCAAGGTATGCCGTTTAAGTGAGTTTATATATATATATATATATATATATATATATATATATATATATATATATATATATATATATATATATATATATATATATATATATATATATATATATATATATATATATATATATATATACATATATATATATATATATATATATATATATATATATATATATATATATATATATATATATATATATATATATATATATATATATATATATATATATATATATATATATATATATATATATATATATATATATATATATATATATATATATATATATATATATATATATTCATTTTTATATTCTTCTTCATACTTGGAAAGAGGCAGTTAGGCTCACCTGGCTAACATTTTTCGTTTGAATCAAATTAATGATTTTTGATAGTTGATTGATTCAAAAGAATAAATTTACATAATTTTACAGGTACAACAAGACAGTTAAATACTTTTTTTAGAATTTATCAATAATTTACACCCTAACATAAAATTTACTGTAGAATATGAAAAAGACAATTCGATTAATTTTTTAGATTTAACTATTACAAAAATTAATAATTCACATGAATTTAATATTTACCATAAACCTTCATACACAGATATTACGATACATAATAGTTCAACACATCCTGTAAAATATAAACACGCTGCCTATACTAGTATGATAAACAGATTAACCAAATTTCCTTTAACTGAAGATAATTATAACAACGAATTAAATTTTATTAAACAAATAGCAGTGAATAATGGCTTTAAAGAAACTTTGGTTAACAATTTACTTAAAAAGAAAAAATTATAATATTGCAATAGAGGCAGTTTATCCAAAAGTAGGAATCAGTGAATTAAGTGATTTAAGATATAAAACCCTTACTTATATAGGCCAACCTACCGAAAAAATATCAGTTGAACTTAGGAAAAAACATAATATTAAAATAGCATTTAAAACTAATAACACTCTAGGAAAATTTATCAAGAACAATAAAGATAAAACTAAAAAAAGAACAAAAAAAGTGGAGTCTATAAGCTTACTTGTGGTATATGCCCTAAAGTATACATCGGACAAACGGGAAGAAATTTTGGAAAAAGGTTGTCGGAACATAAACGTAGTTTTAATAACAATAAATTAGATTCGACGTATGCCAACCATTTGCTAGAGGAAAATCATTCTTTTAATAACAACTTTGATATTTTGCACATAGAAAATAAAGGCTTAAAATTGTCACTATTAGAGACATTAGAAATTAATAAATTAAAAAATAGTAATATCATTTTAAATGACCAGCTAGATTTAAACTGTTCACCGCTGTTAAATATTTTCTAAATTATTTTGTACCTTATTTTATTACTGTTCCATTTTATTACCCTAGATTAGTTGATATATACCCACACTTTGTAATAAAGAATTTAGTCTTGTACTCACCATCTGACGAAGCCACTGTGTGGCGAAACAATTGTCAAAAGTTTATTAAAATTGTGAAAATCAAACAGAAGTTTATTTTGTGTTTATAATGATTTTTGAAAACGTTTTTAATGTCACAAGAAATCAACCGATGTACCTGAAGTCTGCTTAAGGTGCCTACAGACACACGTACATATCTTAAGACATCAACGCACGTTCATGTACGCGCATACATGTACGCCAGTATGTAGATAAAATTTCAGTCAAAAATCCGTCGAATATATCTTTTGTTGCTGCTTGAATAGAATTAAGTGTGTCTCTAGGTAATATTTCACCCCGTACGACAACATGCGTTATTTTCTTAAGATGTGTACGTGTCTTTAGGCACTTTAAGAGCAAACATGACCTACGTATTTGTATTTAAAGTAATTACGTAATTTTTAAAACGTTACCTTTCAAACCAAACTATTATAACACAGTCACATGAAAAATTTTGTTTTAATGTATGTTATGGGCATTACCAAAACAGGTTAAATATACATAGGTAGTACATATCCATGTTGGTATTTACTGCTTAAAGGCAAGGACTGGAAAAATTTGTGTATCACTGTGAGCAATACCTATTTAGAAGTTAATTTCAAAAAAGAACAAAAGGCTGTACAATGTACGTTGCGAAATCGAATGCAAAAATGAAGATATGAGTGCCAAACTCAACATATACTCCAGGACAATAGCGGAAGGAAAAGTAAAATGGAAAAAGAATATGGAAGGTCAACGAATTGTAGAATAGGCAACGAAATATAAGCCATTGGAAAACGCGAGATAAGAAACATACATATTTTGTGTGTGTTTTTTGTAAGGGGGCCCCCTCTTGGTAGTTGGCGAAGTCAAATTCCGGCCCTGACTGTATTATAAATTTAAGGCCAAGATAATAGATACTAATTCAAAGGTCACTAAAGATATTTGCCATTCATTTTTTAAGCTCTTGTGCAAAATTATTCAATTCTTTGCCCACTTCATTCGCACAGTACACTAGTAGTAGTACACTACTAAATAATGCGCAATCGATTAGTGTAAAACATAAATCGAACTGATGATTGCCTATTAACGTTGCTAAGTATTTTAAACCACCTTGAAATTATTTTCAGTGATTTTGAATTGGTAAGGGATAATTATTATATAAATGACTTTATTTGATATATCCTAATATTACCAACACTCTAAGCTATGAGAGCTCAAAAGCTAGGAATCAAATCAAATTGACATTTTGTTCAACTTTTAAATCATCCTTCATACAACCCTGATTTATTTTTATCGACTAGGACCCTACGGCTGCTGTACGAAATCAGTAGGACGTAAATCTTAAGTCAAAATTTCAAAAAAAAAGTGTTTATTATTATTTTTTGCATAAGAAGGTATGCATAGATATATATAACTTCAAAATATCGTAGATTATTTCCTACAACAGTTAGGTTAGGTTAGGTTAGGTTAGATTGGGTTAGGTTAGGTTCATTTGATATATTCTAATATCTTGTAACGAAGTGATTATTTTATAGAATTAAATTAGGTAACTAGGTGCTATTTGTCTGTCTCGATAGATATTTTAAACATTGTAGTACTGCGCCCTTAATAGTGGTATTGTCAGTGGCTCATTAATAATAGTATAATTGTTAATTATAAGATAGGTAGTATTAATCCATTGGTATGAAACGCGAAGCGCGCATATTGCCCCCGGCACTCCTGTGCCCGCCCTACCGTCAAGGACCCCGAGACTGGAAACAATCAAATTAGTTCCCGTCTGACCGCCAACCGAAGCACCACGCCGACTAGCACAGTAAGTAAACTCGTGAGTATAGAGGAATATAGGTATATAAATTTAATGCGGAAGTATTCTAAGTCCGTAAACAGGTGACGTAGTTGCAATATTCCGCGCATGACTATCTCGTCTCATCCTACTTCTGCTTTTGGCAGTGTTTAGTAGCGTGAGGATTTTTCAGACAAGTTAGTTCCCGTCTGACCGCCAACCAAAGAACCACGTCGACCAGCACAGTAAGTAATCTTGTGAGTATAGAGGTACACAGGTATATAAATTTAATTGCGAATTTTTCTAAATCGGTACAAGATGACGTAGTCGCAATATTCCGCGCATGACTACCGTGCCCTCTTACTTCTGCTTTTGGCAGAGTTTAGTAGCTTGAGGATTTTTTCAAACAAGTAAGTTACCGTTTATCTGCTGACTGAAGAACCACCCCGACCAGTATAGTAAGTAATCTTGTTGTGAGTATGAAGGTATAGGTTTTACTTAAATTGAATTCGGGTGACGTATTGCTATATTCCGCGCATGACTACCGCGTCTCATCCTACTTCTGCTTTTGGCAGAGTTTAGTAGCTTAAGGATTTTCAGAGCATCCAGGACAGTACGTTGCTGCCGCCAGTACCGACCAGACGTGCCGACACCGACCGCTCCAGAGAAGAAGTAGCCCAGGATACGGAAGTAGGTATTAAGGTTTGGTAAATAAAAGGTATAGTAAATAAAAGCCATAGTAAGTCATAGTCATAGTCATAGTGTGCTTGTATTAACGCTTACTTCCACTCCTGGTATCCGTCCGTCGTCTGCTTATGGCCGATCCATTATTGCTGGTCACCGTTTTCACTGCTTAATCACCGTATTACCGTGTCGCACCGCTTGTACGCCCGCTTACTGTCCCCGCTCGCTTGTAATTAAGACCGCTTGTAGTATAAGTTGTACTAGTAATGTACGAACCGTTAGCCGTAGGATAGTTACTAAGGTGTATATATAGTGTAAATAATAATTGGTGTGTAGAATAAATGTAAATATATTGAATAAGAGTCGTTTCATTAACTGTAGTGTGTAGTGTACGTTACCTTTTCTCGACCCCTGGCTTATCCGTTTCTTCACTGTAGTTGCCCGGCCTCTATCGTCCCGCCGATAGAGTAAAGTGGTGTTTCTGCACTCTAAACAGAAACTAGCGCCCGAGATATCCATACCGTGGGCGCCGTAGTGTTGGGCGTCAAAGTGACACTTCTGCTCTTGTGTAGAGCAGCGAAGTACGTCACAATCTCTAACACCTTAAGCCATGAGAAATCAAAAGCTAGGATTGAAATTAAATTGACATTTTGTTCAACTTTTAAATCGTCCTTTATACAGCCCTTATTTATTTCCATCGAGAACCCTACTGCTGTACAACAGTAAATCAGGGGGACGTAAGTTTTAAGTCAGAACTTAAAAAAATAGCATTTATTATTATCTGATTTTTTAGATAAGAAGATCATAGACTTATATACGAAAATAACGAAAATGGTTGCAATTAGTCATAGGGGAAGCTTACAAAAAATGGTCGTTTTTCATTTTTACATCACATCGTTGAAAAATATACAGGGTGTTCCATTTGAAAAAATTGAGAAAATTCAATTTAAAAAGTTCTTAATTGAATACTAATTTTTGGTCACCCTGTACATTTTTAGGAAATGAAAATGATTCAAAAACATTAATTAGAAATCTCGTAACTGGTATTCACATAAGTTTTTCTTAAAACCCATAATTGTGACTGTGGTGATTTTTTTAATATTCATCTTCAGATGGCATTATTTCAACAAAAAAATTCATTACATCAAAGTGGTTGGGAGATAACCAATAATAATACAGGAATGAATAGAGCCTAGAAAGAGGCTTCAAAAAATGTACTGATATACATAGCATTCCATTTAAGAAAAAAGGCACTTGGTCCTGTAATTTCGTCTTGGCTCGCCCTGTATGTTCGAAAATAATTTCCTGTTATAGACTTTTTTATCTAGTTTACTTGCAATTTTTTAAAAAATTTGTAGCTATCGTAGAACTCTAGATATCGAGGTCCGACGCACTATTGCCCCACCCTGTATAATATACTTCAAAATATCGTAGATTGTTCCCTACAACAGTTAGACAGCAACCGAAGTAATTGTTATTCCTCCTCGTATATACCGCTATTTTCTCAGCGAACCTAACGTTTTACTTCTAGTTAAATTTAATCAAAATTAAACCTACTGTGCCATTTTAATGAATAATAAGGTCAAATAATCTAATCTCTTTAAAAGATCAACCTTGTTATATTAATAATATTTGAACTTCGAGAATTCCGGAAAGATTAACTTTAAAATATTCAAAGGATTTAGACGGGGTCACCATGAAAACAAAACCCTTGTGGTTATGGATAATGAGTGAAGTATAAAGGCTATCATAATAAGCATGATAATTTTAAGGAAGTCTGATTACTAGTCGTTGACCAATAACAAATCTACTCTAGTAATTTATAATTAATAAAGTTTAAAACACTCCATATTATCTCATAAAAGAAAAAAAATGTGAATGTGTTGTAAATTATTCTAAATTTGATTTAGTATTTGTTTATTTGTCTATGGTGTTTTGTTCAGTATGTTCAGTAAAACTATAGTAACAACCAATTTGTTGATAATCCATTTTTAAGGAAATAAAAATTGCGTGTTTACCGACAAAAACCACTCAGCTATTACTTCTTCGTGTGGTGTCGAATAAACCAACTTTATACATTGTGTCACATTGAAATTTCAACACCCGGTAATACATGGAGAATATAGTGAAAATCTGGTAAACAACAGGTCTCACAAAGTGATAACTAATATCATTTTGATTCTAAACAATTGACAGTTACACTTTTTTTTTTGGTAATTATTCAAAAAAAAATAATAATCTTTTTTAATATTGAACCCGAGTTAAAATTTTAACTTTCCTTAGTTTCAAATAGCTTGACACAATACTTCAAGGAGATTTACTATTCGTTTTGAAATATATATCGTTGTCTAATCATAATGAAGTTTTAATCGTTTGATACCCTTCCTAAGACCGATTGACTAACAAAAAATCACGATTACCAGGTGTTGCATCTTCTATGTCTCATAGTATAAAATCGTTGCTTTTCCTAGAAGCGTTTTTGAAAAAAGAGGTTTTTTTTATATTTTGGCATTGACATTTACGAATATAAATGTTGCCAATATCAAATTATTGACTAGAACTTAGAATCCAAGCTGGCATGAGACCGCGATAATTCGTAACCTATTTCTTCAATCTTTTCAAGCTTATTTTAAGGATCTTCTCGGTTCAGAAAAGAACCTCATAATTTGTTACGAGGTCGTGAAATGTCTCTTAAAATCTTATAACGGCCTGAAAGCTCTAGGTCATATAGATTTTGAGTCGTGAAAATTGCAGCAATTCTGCGAGATGTGTGGGATAAACTAAATTTCCTGATGATGTACAAAGAGGTTCAAGACATTCCTAATTATTATTAATACTATTTATAAGTCGAAGAGGCAAAAATAGTATTTTATATAACAAGTGGTGTTTTTTTTTTACAAGTGGGGCGTTTACAGTACGAGCCGAAGGCGAGTGCTATAAACCACACGAGTAAAAAAAACACATTTTATTCTCGAGTTATATACAAAAATTTTTGTATCGCCATTCGAAATTAGAGAACAGTATAATTTTGTAAAAATACTGCAAATTGACCAAGTTACCTTGTCGTAATGACTAAATTCTATTGCTGTTTCCATAGAAACCAATAATAAAACAACTAAATATTGAACGAGTTAAACGTCGCATTTGACACATTCTACTTTACAATAATTATTATTTGGAACAAAATAAGTGATAGTGAGGAAGATTATATTCCTGGTACTCCTCCGGAAATCAGGGAGCAAGCAATTGCTGTAACTTTAGATTTATTACCAGCGAAATCTAGAAAATTGTACGAAAAAGAATATGATTTATTTGTGCACTGGTGTAAGCATCAAACTGTGAGTAACATATCTGAGTCTGTTCTTTTGACTTATCTATCTGAAAACTTTAAAATGTTCAAGTCTCTGGTCCAAGTGTTCGATGCTTAAAGCAGTTTTTAATGTAAAGAATAATGTAGATGTATCCAATTATCTAAAAGTAAAAGTTTTTTTGAAAAGACAATCCACTGGGTATAGGGCTAAGAAATCTAAAGTTTTTGACAGAGCAGGTGTCGAACGTTTTTTACTAGAAGCACCAGATGAAAAGTTTTTAATGTTGAAAGTTGTATTAATAATGGGCTTGGCTGGCGCTTGTCATCGATAGGAACTGTACAACATGACCATTGATGACATTGTGAGAAAAGACTGCATGCTAGTTGTTAAAGTAGCTAATTCGATGACCCACATTGAAAGGACTTTTACGGTAATTGGTGAGACAGTTAATGGAATAAATCCACTAAATATTTATGATAAATATGCAGCTACTGGCCCTACTCGTGTGAATCACAAAGGGGTTTTTCTTCAATATCGAGGAGAAAAATGTACGGTCCAACGAGTTGGTATTAATACATTTTCAAAAATACCAAGTATTACAGCTAAATCCCTTAACTTATCTAATCCTGAGTAATATACGGGTCACAGCTTTAGGAAATCTTCGGCATCACTATTGGCTGGTTCTGGAGCTGATATTCTTACCTTAAAACGTCATGGGGGATGGAAATCCTCAACAGTTGCTGAGGGATATATAGAAGATAGCATCGAGAACAAAAAGGAAATTTCAAAACAGATATTTTCAAACAATACTACAGAAATGTCTATGTCTGTCGATGTAGTCGTTGGTGAAAATCAGATCAACCACCATATTAATATAAATGATTCAAATATTTTTCGCACATCTGAACCTATAATTCCGGGAATAAATATAAGTAATGTTAGTAAAAGTACTATTCATATAAATTTTCGATAAATTATGAATAAAATTGTTCTTGAAATTTGTTAATAATTAATAAATGTTTGGATATAAGAACTTTAATTTGTTGTCTGCTGACTATTAAGTTTTATTTCACACTGTGAAATAAAATATCTTTATTTCACACTTTTATCTTTATTTTTCATTTGTCAATAATGACATTGTTTTGATTCATTGAAACTGTCCAATAAATGTCATTTTAGGATATAGCCTTACAAAAATGTTATTTAAATATGTTGTACAGCAAAGATACATAATCACATACAATTTGTGACTATTGCATGATCGGTTGACACACCTAGTTCGTACCCACAGGGGGCAATGTCCGTGCAGATTTTAGTACAGGATCAAAAGAAGACTTTTTCCATCTATAAGTTCCAGTCATGGCAACACAAGTTGTGGAGACGGATGGTCGAGGTTTAACAGACTCGTCTGCCAGTGCACTGTATGAGTGCACTTATTTGGTAGTAGGGTTCCAGATTTTTCCACAAAATCTACATCACTGACCTAAAAAAAACATCTCCGGTTAATGGTTGAATTACTGCATGAAAGTGAGGGGCTGCAAAGCATTTTTTAATAATCCTTACCAAATGTCCCAGCTACATGTATCTCGAAACGAAGTGAATGATTTGGACATCGTTAGCAGTGCAGTTCAAAATATCACCATTTTTGCCGCGACACATATTTCTGTTCTTACACATCACATACGGCCTGAAAGTTTTTCGAATGATAATGACTTGCTTATATCCTTGCAAACTTAAAATTACATATATTCGGGACTTCACTTTCAAACTGTAATTGTAATACAAATTTGAGATATTACTTCTAGATAAACGATGCAATATGAAGTGCTAACGAAAGATATTAGAAAACTGTCTGAGCGTCTCCCTGATCTCTGTTCTTGTCTACAATTTGTGGATATCGTGAAAGGTAAGGGTGAACGAAGATACTTTCCTGTCTTTTCCGCTCTTTATCCTGTTCCAAAAGGATAGAATTTTGTGGACTAGATAGGTCCACCGATCATTTTGCAAAACTGAATTTTTGTACTACTGCAGTGCTAGTTATAATATTAATACTGATAGTGACTTAAATAATAAAGAATATGCATTCCCAGTTTCCGAATTTTCGAGATCGCTTTAACAGATATTTTGTTGAAATCTTCGATCTGAAAAATATAAGCGCGGACAAATTTACCGACTACTATGCGATTCAAATGTATTGAGCCATCACTTTAAACGAAAAAAAATGACGATCAAATTAGACAATTTCTTCACATATCAGTACATACAGTGTGGAAATTAAGTAACACATAAATTCAGTAATTCCGTTGATATTAATTTTTTTGGAAAAAATCTCGAAGGGGTATAGCGATTTTAACTTCAGCAAATATTTTCAGTCTATTTTCAGTTTCTTATGTCATTTATTTTTTTAAGTTATGACGCCATCGACTTTTTTTTAAATGACAACCTATATTTTTTATTATTGGTTTTGGTAGTAGTTTTTATTCCGGTTCTGACCGTATAAAGTTTTCAATATGTTATATTTGAAAAAAAATCGAGAAAAACAGTCTTAAAGTTCAAATAACAAAAATTCATTAAATTGGGAAAATTTATCTAGTTGCCTAAGTTTGACGGAAAGTTATCGACGGCACATTCGTTTTTATTTTGAAATTATACAAATAGTTGAAAAATCGAACTAACGTGATACACCGGCAACTAGATAAATTTTCCCAATTTAATGAATTTTTTGTTATTTGAACTTTAAGACTGTTTTTCTCGATTTTTTTCAAATATAACATATTGAAAACTTTATACGGTCAGAACCGGAATAAAAACTACTACCAAAACCAATAATAAAAAATATAGGTTGTCATTTAAAAAAAAGTCGATGGCGTCATATCTTAAAAAATAAATAACATAAGAAACTGAAAATAGACTGAAAATATTTGCTGAAGTTAAAATCGCTATACCCCTTCGAGATGTTTTCCAAAAAAATTAATATCAACGGAATTACTGAATTTATCCGTTACTTAATTTCCACACTGTATATTGTTTACTATGGTGTGCCAAAATTTTATGAAAATAGGTTTTACAGTTTTTGAAATATTGAATGATACTATAAAAGATGTTCCGAATTCCGGCATCATTTTTGATATACCGGTATTTGTAAATTAATAACTGACAAAACTACTTGAAATTTTCATGAGTTATAAAATGGACCTTTCTGTAGATTTGTCGTCCTTTGCAAAAAAGAAACGACTTCTAGTTGTTCAGTTATTAAAAAAAATTTTGCTAATTGATATTTTCATTATTATTAATAATATAACTAAAATAATAATAACATAAGATAACAGCTGCACAACAAATAGCGATTCTATGAATAAATTATAGTTTTATCAAAAAATAGCGAAATACATAATCGGAGTAGGAGAAACTCGACCATTTTCGCTTATTTATTTATTTTTTCAAATATCTTGAACTTTCCGTTGAAATTTTTTATACATTGATTCTCCAGACATTGAAACCTGTTTGTTGTAAAAAGATTTTACTTATAAATTGCTTTGTTTAAGATATACAGTGATGCCACAAAATATTTTTAAAATTTTTCTGTTTTTATTTTTCTTTTTCAAATTTTTCACATAATATGAAACTAAACATGTTTTTATCTACACTCCAAATTTTTCCAAAATTTTTAGGCGGCTAGTTTTTTTGTAATTCGCACTCAAAGTGAAGGTTCAATACATTTGAATTGCATAGTAAGATCATGATCATGATTTTCCATTATGGAATGGAACTTCCGGTCCAGTCCAAATTTAACATTATTCATTTTAAGTATCAACAAGTTAAGATACAAAAAACTCCTTTTCTTTAATTGTTTAATTCATCTAAAAAACCGCCTAGAAAATAAAAATTTTTTAGGAAGCTCATTAGTAAGCAACAATTTGGGTCAAACATGCATTGTATATAAACATAGTATGGAGACCACTGAAAATAATCAATAAATCTGCTTTGAACCAAATTCGCAGGCTGACTAGAGCTTTTGCGATTTTTTGAGATAAAATTATTTAAATGACAGAATATATTTGAGCCAATTTATTTGTAATTCCGTTATAAATAAATAAACTTAAATTGTGCGTTGATGATCGTGCAGAAAATCGTAGCTTACTCAGCCAACAAATTGCATTTTGTAAGGGCTTAAAAGAATGTTTGAAAGAAAAATAGGCAGATATAAACGAAAGGAAGCCAATAACAAACCGCAATCAAACGATAAATCAGTTGACAATAAGCGTGAATGACAAAATGCAAATGAGCCACAGTAAAAAGACACAATAAGCCAAGGAATACATCAAAACAATTTAAAGTTTCATTTCACGGCAGGAAGACGACGAGTAGATTTCAGAATAATAATTATTGCCTTTCGAATCCTCTCTCACACCTCTTTTGCATTACTTCTAGCTGTTGCCTCGTTTCGGATCGATTTTGTATGAAGAAATTTAAAACGTATATTAGACATTCTCGATCGGTTGAAATCTGCAGATTTGTAAAACAGTTTAAAGTTTATTTTTGAATATTTTCTTTCCATTATCAGAACCTGCTGTACTTGAATAAAACAAGTAATGGAACAGAAAAAAATCGTATCACAAAGCTCTGAAAAGAAATTTCGAAAATTTTGACAAATGTTGCTATAAAATTATGCATGTATAAAATGCAGCTCTCCGTAATTAATTAATGTTGATTACTTATAACTACTTACTTCCTTTGCAAACGTATTTGTAATTAATAATTATTCCACCTGGAGAATTTTTGAAAAAGTGATAAGAACTTGTAAATATTAATTTGTTTCTTTTCAGATAATACAAATACTGTGTGGTAATAAGGACACAAAAAATCAATCTCAATATTTTTTAATTGATGCAAAATTGTTGACGTACAAATTTATTAAATTGAAGTTGCGACATTTCGAGTGCTCCTTTTACGCCTTATACGTAGAATAATCATCTCGCACAATTATAAAAATTCATGTACATTGTACATATATAATTTATTTTCTATTTAATTTATTCATGGAGATTTATATGAAGCAAAGGTAGATATAAATTGGATATTTGATAATAATTCTTAATATTTTTTATAGAAATTCCATATAATGAAAAATAATTTTTAGAAGTATTGAAAGGAATAATTCAGTTAATTAGATAAAAAAGTGATATCCTCAAAATATTCAAAAATCCTTGTTTACAACGAAATGCTGTCCAGTTTTCTTTAACTAAATAAGTTACTATAACTCAGATACATTACAAATAAATAAAGGTGAGAAATTCGTATCGAGTTATTTATAACATCGATTATACGATTTTAAAATATACATATATATTTACTGTTTAGAACAAGTGGACTGTATATTTAAACTTGTAAAAATGTTAAATGTTAACCCCTTCCTTTTAAATGTATTGCATGCCTCTGGAGCAGCGCAAGAGCTGGTACAGAGGGGATGCACATTGATATTCTGGCGTGGTGCCATACCTTAGCCACCTCACAAAATAAATTTGTAATAATCTGCATCGTATCGCCCAGTCAAGGGTGGTTCTAACTATATTTGTATTTTATTGTCAAGAAAACATTTTATATGTTATTTGACACTATACATTTAACAATTAGTTTTGAAGAATTTAATTATGTAGGTTATCTATTTACGCGACAAAATCAAATATTTATATTAATAACTGAACAAAATGTTTTATTAATTCACGAAATCAACAATGTACAAATGAAATCCGTGTTAGATTTTCCTAAAATATGGAAAAACATGTTTTTTATATGTGTCTCTCTGTTTGTGTGTACATCTGCATGAATTTATGTTAATGTTTTTCATTGTAGCCACAATAGCTTTTATTACACAGCACGTCGGCTAAAGCTGTACAAAATTCATGTTTTTTGACAGGTTAAGTGTGCCTACACAATCACTAATGCATAAATAGGGCGACGTTAAATAAGTGATTAAAAAAAAATAAATTTTCGAGGAACCGATATTTCCTTTCAGAAAATTACAGATAGTGTTGATGGAAATACATCAACAAAAATTCAATGTTGAAATGCGCGGAATGAAGAACAAAAGCATGAGTGTCGTAGAGGTACCGGTGCTTTTCGAAGAATTATGGTCCTAAGAGACCCTTTCATTACAACCAGATCTGTGGCAAATGCATGGTTAGCTGCTACGGTTCAACTGCTGTCTATTACGTACATTTATTGAAGAATAAGTCGGTAGTATAGAGGTAAGACTTAAGTATTGCCTTGAACATATCCAGTGGGATGCAAAATGGATTCGAATAGTGTCCAGTAAAGAGTTTCGATTCTGTTTGTGGGCTCATAATTGGCGCAGAAAAGTTCGCCGTCGACTTGAAGAAAAGTCAAATAATCAGGTTTATGTGAAACGGGAGACAGTACTTACTCGAGGTGTTATGATATGTGGTGCAACAGCATATGGAAGAAGGTCTCTACTAGTCTTCCAAGAAAGGGACATAAACATAAAAGAATAAATTCACATGGTTTTAAAACTCGTTGCATTACTATATCTTCAGAGGTTGGAAAACCCTATTTTCCAGCAGGATATGCCAGACCTCATACTGCCGTCATAAACAGGAGGTCCCTACAAGATGCTGGAGCGAACATTCTCCCATGGGCCGTAAGATCATCTGATCTCTCACCAATCGAACATGTGTTGTCATATGATAGACAGGCGGCTAAGTCAAATACCGATCCAATCAATGGACCTTCAGCGCGTACTACAAAAGGTTTAGATAGTTTGAGACACAATAGCTGAAGAAGACATCGACTGAGCTCCAACTTACGATTAATTTTTAGGTAGATATTGTTGGTAATCGTAATTAAATTTTAGTTATTTGATACTTTTTCTAAGCACACTTAATACTTGTATAATTTAATCGTGGTATATTTCCTATATCACATAGTATAATTTGTAGGACAACGGCAGAAAGTGCATGAAAGAAATATGTTTATCTTTAAAAATATTGACGAAATTGGGATATAATGCTGTCTGTGGTATACTCTTCTGACTCCAACGTTATAACTGGTTCAGTTTTAGCTCGAATCGATTCAAAAATTATCTGGTAATATAATTTTTTTGATTCGGGTTTGTGTTTGCTGTCGGTCACACTCTAGAACAAAGGCCCGTTTACTAATTTGAAATTATATTCAGAAAAAACAATATTATCACATTACATGCTTAATAATTTATTTAATGCAAGTACAAAGGCCAGCCCTTTTAGTTTGTATTTGTGTAGGGTGTAAACAGTTAAGTATAACGTAAATATTTTCAAACGAAGGATATTATTTATTTTTCTATTAAGTTGTTATTTGTGGCAGTCGAGTTTTTGGCACAAACCCATTAATTATGATGAAATATCTTCAACAGTAAAATTGTGTTGTTTAAGTTATTTGTATTCATAACAGGTCATTAATTAAGGCTAAGTTTAACTTTAGAAACATGTTATTAACCTCTTAAAAAGCATGATTATTTGCACTGAATGATAAATAAATAATATAATAGATTAAATCTCGATATGCCTCTATATTACAATATAAGATATTATATAATATATAGCCATAAGTACTTAAAGCATCCAGTCACTTTTCCATTACAAAATAGTAGGGTCGCATTTCCCTCCAATCCATATTGTATCAGTCCACGCTAACTGTATTCTATCTTTTAATTGGCCCTATTTGATAGTCTCTTCAAAAACGTTCTTCAAGATTTTTTCTCAGTCCATTCCCCCACTTTCATGAATTTGCTAGTGAATAGAATGTCATTACTTGTCTTCACAAGAGCAAACCAGTATATCATGCCTTTATCATATTAATTTCCTACAGCCCAGTTTTAACTATTTACTTATTTCATATCCCTAGTCGGCAAGCACGTCTCAGGTTATCTAATGAACAGAGCTTAGATAGATGTTTTCGAAAAGTAGCCTAGTTACTTTTAGAAGATGCTTTTCAAAAGTATCTTAAGTTACCCACATCTAAATACTTTTCCTTAAGAAAACCTTAAGGTGAAAGATGCTCCTTCAAGTGTCTGGGAAATGTATTTTAGACACTTTTGAAAGTATCCAAGATACATGCCTCTCACCGCGGAATCTCGAGTTTAATTCCTGGCCGAGCAGCTGTGATTTATATTAGGTGTGTGGCAAATGCTTTTCAGCAAATTGTTACTGTAGGAATACAAAGGGTTGTAGTGTTTGTAGTGTTTAACGTTATATAAAGAAATTGTATGTATTAAAAATTAAGTTACTAAAATATGTCAAAAGTCATCCAAACTTGAAGATAAAAGTATCGTAGATATTTTTTAGTAGTTATGATACACACAAAAAAGTATTCTTATTTTGATTGTACTAATTTATTCAGCATTTTGAATGCATTATTTGTTCAAAGGGAGCGGTTTTTCTTCGCTTGAAATAATCTGTTGATTCATGAAAACTATAACAAAATTTTGATTCATTTCTTTAACTTGAGAGGATTATAATCAAACGAAAACATACTTATCTGAAGTATAGGACTATTCAATTTCAACTAAAAAAATGCCTTACTCATGGAACAAAGAATACGAGTAGAATTATTCTTTTGAATATACGTATATTTTAAAAAATTTGAAAATATTATATATTTAACTTAAAAGGAGTACAATCAACTAGAGGCCTTCATATTATACAGTGAAAACTATATACATATAACTAGCTGAAGTTGCTGGGCGTTGCTCGGATTTAAGAGTTTAGGAGACCCATTTTTTAAACTTGAACCCCTAATTTTACCCTTTTATAATTGAATTTTGCATCCTTACCAAATATCAACGCTGTAGTTGGAAGGGTTTGGGAGAAATAGTTTACCCCCAATTGACCCCTATACAGGGATCTTTTGAAAAAATCCCTCCTTAGTGAGCAGTTTTGTCACTTAATGTATATTCCTTTAAAATTTAAGGTTCTAGCTCCTATTGTTTGGGTTTTTCGTTGATGAGTCAGTGAGGGCACGTAACTTTATATGTTTAGATCTCAATTTAAAGATTTCTTAGTCTTAGTAAACATTAAATACATTTGAAACAAATAAAATTCTTCATTTGATTAGATGTATTTATTTAAAAATTTTACAAAATCGACTACTAAAACTTGAGAGAAGCATATTCAAAAGATATGTTTTCTCGTTTTTAAAATATATTGACCACTAAATATAAACATATTAAATAACGTTTATACAAATCGACTCGAATAAAGTGCTTAACAGAGAACCCAAATTTGTCATAGAAGTCGCAGCTTTTATGCAGTTATAGGCTAACAGGGGATTCTATCGCGATAATGTTGAGCCTATATGGCAGAAAATGTTAAAGGCACATAGTCAGAAACTGCAGTAATCTTGGCTACATGGAGAGGTTCCTCGACTGTGGAGTCCTCTCTCTGTTAGGCATAATTTGCAATCCTCTATCATTCTTCGTAATTTTATATTATAAGAATACGTCAGAGTCCTTTTTAAAGATACGAGATACTAAGATACAGAACAGATACTTTCCGGAGAAATGTGAAGTATCTTAGGTACTAATACTAATAACTAAGATATTAAATGTGTCTAAGGTATTTTAAAGTTTCTTTTTTCAAGATACCGCTAGCTCTGCTGATGAATATATGTGTCAAATCAGTTGATGTTTAGCCAGTCACCTTAGATTCTTTAGTTCCATCAGTTTTAAAATCTTGTATGAGATTAAACTTAAAATTAATATCTACGACTAATTAAGATCTGTGGTTAAAATTATTTTATTTATAAACATTTTTTAACGCTTTGCATTTTTGATGTTATAGCTTGACAATTTTTTTTCTTAGGATAAGTTTTTCTACAAGTTTTATGAGTCGTGCTATTTAAAATAGAAACACTCTGTATAGATAGGAAGTATAGATCGCATTTCTGTTCAGTTGAATAAAATAATAGTGATTTAGTTGGAAAAGGTATAAATGAGAATTTCTAACTGTAGTAGAGCCGCTTTCTTCCACCTAAGCCCTCTGATTTAAATAAAATCCAAGTATCGCTTGGCGGGTGGTGGGTATGGCAGTTTATCAGGCACATCCGTTCAATCAGAGAGACTGTGGATGCAGGTTGAGGAAATGCCGAGCACAAAAACAGCGCTGCGCTGCATCAATTCTTTTATATAATAGAAAGAGACGGTGGCAAAAGTCAGGATAATTATTCTGTCGAATTTCGTCCGTCTGCCTGCATTTCCTTCCACCTCAATGATTTCCAATGCTTCTAAACGCCCGCCAATGGGGACCGAACGGCGAAAATCATTGCGGGATAATGACATTAAACTCATTAAATCAGAATAAGAAGCTACGATGCCTTTTACCGGCTTTATAAGCTTCACTGGGTATCTGAGTAGTTTTGCGAAAAATGCGAACAGATAGGGAATAAAATAACCGCCTAATGGGTGAGGTACTAATTTTTAAATTACACCACCACGTATCGTGCCAAGGGTCTATCTTGAAAAACACTGATAGCTTTGCTTATCCTTCCTGCCACTTTTTAAAATCGCTTTCACTCAATAAAAATAAAAATGCAAGTCAAATTATTGCCACACACGGTGTGGCAATAATTTGGCAAAATTCTATAATAATGTCCACCGATACTTAAACCAATAGGGTGTTTTCACATTAAAAAAATTGGTATATGAAATTTGCTCACAGCATATTTTTACTGAAACTTTTTTGTTTTTAAAAATCTCTATTATCGTTTTAAAATAGATATAATTTCATAGATGCTATGATGTACCAACTCACATCAACAAAACAGTGTGTGTTTGTATGGCATATCATTATGGCATTCTTGTTATTGTTATTATTTCGTTAGCAATATTACTTCATTTGGTCTATTTTGGTATTTTACAGACATGTATGGACCATCAAAAACAATTCCCCCGGCTTTATGTCATTTTGACTCAACTTTAGACAGAAGGCTTAAATAGGTCGATTTTGTATCCAAGGAGAACATTTAAATTCACTATTTTCATTGGTCTCACCTTACTCCCAAAATTTCATATAGCAAGATGTTAAGTGACACATCGTTTTAAAACCTGTTAAATTTCCTTCACAACAACATTTTATTTCTTAAAATTGAGCTATTAGTTTCTTAGCATTACGTTCGAAAGGTTTAGTGTAAGGCTGGGAATTTTCCAGATTTTAGTATTCGAATATTCGTTCGAAAAAAATAATCGATTATTCGAACTATTCGGATATTCGAATATTCGGATGATTCGAATTGGTATTCGAATTATTCGGATATTCGAATATTCGGATATTCGAATTAATCGAGTATTCGGATATTCGAATAATTCGAATTATTCGAATATTCGAATACTCGAATAATCCGAATTATTCGAATAGGTATCCGAATAATCCAGATCCTCGATTATTCATTATTAATAGATATAGCACTGAATACTAGTGAATTGTGAACACTCTATTTGAGTATTTGGTTGGATAGACCACAATAATAGTCGTGACGTAATCCACTAAGCAGGCAATTTGATTTGCTTTCCGTACCCACAATATTCGAATATATTCGAGTATTCGATTATTTCGAATATTCGAATAATCGAATAATTTCCCATTAGAATAATTCGTATTCGAATACTCGATTATTCGAATACTCGAATTATTCGTATTCGATTCCCAGCCTTAGTTTAGTGCCGAATCAAGTAGATTACTTAAGCGGCCCATTTACTAGACGATACTGTAGCAACCAAATTGTACAATGTGATTGCTCTAAAATTGCTCGGAGTTCCGTTTACCCTCTCAGCTCCCCATTATCACTAGGCGAAATACAAGAAGTTTAGTTGACAACCGATCTCGTATGGTCAGTGTATGTGAATTCATGGGGCAGACTGCCAATCAAAGCCTCAGACGATCCAAATATCGCATGCAATAGATATTATAAATATTTGGAATATGTTGTCGAAAACGACGCGATTACTCGACGCATTATCCTCTAGTGAATTGGCCGCTTTACGTGTCAGTTGAATAAATGTATGAAATGTCCCCCACCAACTTCCCTACAATAATAAAACCTTTACTCAAAATATTGTCGGATATTCTGGAGTAATTTGAGCATTCGTGGGTGATACGTTGCGATAAATCTTCTACTAAGAAATTGGATTGGTTTGCGTAAATTCTATTCCTCAAATGACCTCGGGAAAAGAAATCTAAGGGAGATAAGCCCGGTAATCTCGCAGGCCACTTAATAGGGCCTCTCATTCCAATCTGGTGACCAGGAAATCTTTGATCCAAAAATTGTCAGCCAATGTATTGTGAATAAGAGCACTATCTTGTTGGACTGTCAAATTATCTTTAATGGAATGCTCGTCGTTCACGATAATACCCGTCAACATTGGATCAACATTGTTTTCTAACAAATACAGGTACATCTCTCCAGTTAAATTACCGGTCAAGAAAAAAGCCTGACAATACTATCACCAAAAATATCAGACATTTAATTTCTCTGGATGTTGAGTATGTATTTCGTGGAATATTCCTCGATTGGAACCAGCTCAATAACGACAATTATGGCGATTGACGGTACCATTTACGATGAAATAAGTATTCATCATTAAAATGATGTCACTTGACCCCTCCTGCCATTTAAAATTTTGGTGGAAAATATCACTTCGGTAGGGATTGAGGTGGTAACAATGAAAACAGCGAATTTAAACGCCCCCTTGGAAATCAGAAGCCCTGCTCAAGCATTTTATCTAAAGTGGAATCAAAATTGCATAAATCCTGGTAGACTGTTTTCGGTGGACAATTCCGTACATATTTTACTAGATATTAAGGCGTAATTTGAAAACATGGAAAACACCCTATTACGAGTAGAACTATAACTTTACTCGTAAATGCAATATCCGAAATATATTTTGGGCGTTTTGTCACGCAACATTTAACTTTAGTATCGCTAAAAAATGTATTTTTTATAAAATATTTCAAAAGAATCTTCAATTTTGTTCTTGAACATTCTGTAGAAAATACATTTTTTAATTATTGCCTTGAAATTTGGTAAATTTAAAGTTAAATATTTTCCACTCAAACCTCCCGGGTTCAAAACCGGTCAGAACCATGACAATGAGTTACAACAGTGGATAAGCAGACCCGCCGCGTCACTATCTTTCATGGATGTAAAACTGTGGGCTGCATTTATCTGCGATGCAAGCACGTTAGCGGAAATGGTCCGATATTAAATAATTGCTAAAAAAAACTTAAATAGTAGCCTAATAAAACGTTCAAAAAATATTTCTAATATTACACTTAAGAACAAAGATATAAGCCATTACAAGAAAATTATCTTTCAAACGCTCTCATTGCTCGTAGGAATATTCCAAATATATAAAAACTTTGACTATATAAAAAAGTTCTGACGAACTGTGTAATGCAATAAATTAAATTTTATGATAAGGTAGGCAGTTGTGTTCCTAAATCTATAAAGAAGTGTTTTAATATTTGTGAATTATTAATCAGCGTACTAATTGTAAGTGTTAATAATAGATAGTGGTCATATTACCAGCAATTATTAATCGTTTCGATTAATTGTTTATTGTATTTATCGCACCATGTTATGTAAGTTTTTAAGAGTTAGTAGTTAAAGTTTTTCATTTATTTTTATATAGGTATGCAGTTATACGTATATAATTTGTATCAATTTATCTTCGTATGTATGAAAATAAAAATGGCTATAATGTTCGCCGATAGGTACTAGCAATTAGTCAAATTTTGTATTATATGCCGTTATCGATATTCGGGGCCTTTCCCTGTTACATATTTTGAACTTAACATGTTTTTCGTTATATGTTATATAGATACATATATACAGGGTGGTGCACTTTCGAGAAGCCAACGGTTAAATTTGACAAAAGTTGATTGAAGATGAAGTTACTTTGTGAAAATTCATTTTGATTTAAAAAATTATAAACACTTTTTATTACTTGTCTAATTTTCACTTTATTTGTTATTTTTACAACTAGCTTCATCCTATACGGACATTTTCAAGTAAACTAAAATATACACAGATTTTACTTTCATTTAAATATAAACTGAACTGAATAGAAGCATGGGTCACTTTATGGTTGATTATATAATTCAAATTTGTACAGATGTTATGTCTTTAAATGTAGGGTTTTTTCAAGATAGTAAATTATATTATGGTGTGATTTTTATGAACAGCATTAGGTTATCTAAACAAGTTTAATAACGAAGAATTATTTAAATCTATTTGGTCATTTAATTGTTGTAAATTTTATTCCTATTTAATTTATTAATTTCTAGCACTTCTAATAAATTAATTTTTTTTACTTATCCCACAAATATGTAATATTTTAGGTTGATGGTCATCGGTTATTGTATGACCAGAATCTGTTAGGTGTTTATAAAAGTTGGAATGTTGTTTTTGTGTGTGAATATGTTCTCTATATCTTACCCCGAACGATCAACCTGTTTGACCTACATATGAGGCGTTATATTCTGGGTAATCTAACCGATATACACATTTTTTAGAAATATTAGTTTATTGTTTTGCATTGAAAAGATATCTGCCTATATTTTTGTTAGAACTAAATGATGTTTTAATATTAAATTTGGAAAAAGTACTGCGAATTGAATAAGAGAGTTGACCTGAATATGGTAATGAAATGTACGTTCGAACTATTTTCTCGTTAATAGTGAGGGTAAAGTTCTTTTAAGAAGGACTTATTTTGTTTCTTGTAGATTAGATTGTTGATTATATTTTGAGAGTGCCCGTTATTATGTGCTATAAGTCTTATTGTGTCTAATTCTTCTTTTAAATCTGTCTCAGATAGAGGTAAGCTGAAGGCTCGGTGTGTCATAGATTGATATGCGGCTAATTTGTGGGAGAGAGAGTTATAGGAATTAAAGGGGATAGTGGCGTCTGTAAAAGTTGGATTGCTGTAAATATTATAGGAAAATGATGTTTTATGTCTTTTTATAGTTAAGTCGAGAAAGTTTATTGATTTATTATCGTTCTCTGTTTCTAAGGTAAAAGATATATTATTATGTGTTATTGATAAAATCGAGGAATATTTTTAATTAGGATGTCATCAACGTACCTGTACCAAAAGATAATATGTTTTTTTTTTAAGGTTTAGGTTTTTGGTACAGGTACAGGTACGTTAAAATATAATCAACAATCTAATCTACAAAAAAAAAAATAAGTCCCTCTTAAAAGAACTTAACCCACTATTAACGAGAAAAAAGTTCAAACATACATTTCATTACCATATTCAGGTCAACTCTCTTATTCAATTAGCAATACTTTTTCCAAATTTAATATTAAAACATCATTTAGTTCTAACAAAAATATAGGTAGATATATTTTCAATGCAAAACAAGAAACTGATATCTAAAATATGTGGTGTATATCGGTTAGATTGTTCAGAATGTAACGCCTCATATGTAGGTCAAACAGGTAGATCATTTTGGGGAAGATATAGAGAACATATTCACACACAAAAACAACATTCCAACTTTTATAAACACCTAACAGATTCTGGTCATACAATAACTGATGACCATCAACCTAATATATTACATATTTGTGGGAAAAGTAAAAATACAAATTTGAATTATATAATCAACCATAAAATGACCCGTCCTTCTATTCAGTTCAGTTTATATTTAAATGAAAGTAAAATCTGTGTATATCTTAGTTAACTTGAAAATGTCCGAATAGGATGAAACTAGTTGTAAAAATAACAAATAAAGTGAAAATCAGACAAGTAATAAAAAGTGTTTATAATTTTTTAAATCAATTTGATAAAAGTATTTAAGTGCTCAATCAGATTCAAGATCTTACCTGTTTCTTGAAATATCCTGGACTGAAAAAATACGACCGTAGATTTCAAGTATGCCTTTAGAAATTACGTAGCGTGTATTCTTCTCGAGAGGTGATAGTCAACAAAACTGAAAAAGCAGAGATAAGAGGTCAAACTATTGAAGTAAGATTTTTTTACGGCTTATCCCCTGTGAATAAAAATTTCATATTCGTGTTTAGAGATCCCACTATGGGGGGGTTTACGAAATTTCAGAAAAATTTCAGCGTCTTGTAAGCTGCTGGATAATTATTATTATCGTAGTGCGCAGTGACATTGGGTTACGTGAATATTTAAAAAATCCAATATGACACCCATGAGAAAAAGACGTTGTTTGTCACATTTCGATGGGAACAAAATAAGCTACGTTATTACTGACAAGATATTTGAAAGTTACAAAACAACAAAAATAACTTGAATCTCTTTTACATATTTTCTGAACACTGACATCGAAACGTTTGACTAATTTAATCGACCTTGTATTTCATACATTTTCAACGTATAATTGAAGTCAACTCAAAAATGAAATCACTCTGTATATTATGTACTTTTTCGCATATATCTATGTATGTACATGAGGAGACTTGTGTATGTATATGCATAGAATAATAATAAAATGACTTTATTAGGCGAAGTTTAACCTCTACATACATGTATGCCTAATATACAGGATGTTATTTTTTCCTGCAAAATTTCAAAAATAGATAGAACAAGTGAGGTACATTCACCGCTGCGGTGAAGATGCCATATAGATTTTCAAAAGATGGACAAAGTACATCGGATAGGTTCCAGAATGATTCCAATCGATTCCTTGGGTCCGATTACCTAGAAAACGATTCCGCTATTAAAAGTGCTTATAACGCCTTCGGGAATGATCGGAGCGGTTCGGGAATAGTCGGAATCGGTTCCTTGTGATCCATTTTATTGAGTCTTACGCTAATATGCCTATATCTGTACCAATTCGGTCAATATTTAGGGCATTTATTGCATTTCCAAAAAAAAAAAAAAATCTTAATTTTTTTTGCCCCACTTCCCGTTTTCGGAACCGGCTTAAAATCAACAGGCATATGTATACCGTAAAGATCTACCCCTGTTGCAAATTTCAAGTCGATCGGTCAATATTTTGAACAGATATCGCATTTCAAAAAAAAAAAGAAATAAAAATGGCTTTTAGGCCGTTTTGCCCCACTTCGCGTTTTCGAAACCGGCTCCAAAACAATAGGCACATGTAGCCTTTAGAGGTCTACACCTGTTCAAAATTTGAAGTCGATCGGTTAATATTTAGGACAGTTATCACATTTCAAAGGAAGGTAAAAAAATTGTTTGTTATGCCGTTTTTGCCCCACTTGCCGTTTTCGGAACCGGCTCAAAATCAATAGACATATGTAGACCATGGAGTTCTACCTCTGGTAAAAATTTGAAATCGATCGGTCAATATTTGGGACAGTTATCGCATTTCAAAGAAAAGTTTCCGGACTACAGGAGTTCCGGACTTCCGGACTTCCGGACAGATGAAAAGTTTCTGGAAATCTCGAGATTTGGATAGATCCCAAATTTGAGGTCGATCCGATCAACCGTTCTCGAGATACGGGGGCCCAAAGTCGCCGAGCATAAATGTATATATAGATTTTTTTTTGAAAATCTATATAACAAGTCGAAATAATGGCAGTTTACTACAGAAACTTAATTCCAAAGTTTCACCGTTTTTTGAGATATTGGGCGTTGAAGATTCAATTTATTTTCCTTTTATTTTTTGTATCACCAACATTTATTGTGATATCGAACACCAAGTGATATAAAAGTTCCGAAATAAATCAGGGATTCTATATCAATGACCAAAAGTGGTGTAGTACAAAAAAAATTTCTTGACTGAAACGAACCACGATCCCTAAAAATATATCACCCAATATATCTTTTCCAATAATATAATTCTTGTGTTATTGGTCTCGGCTAATACAATATGTACCAAATTTCAGATAGACATCACAATAAATGTCAGATACAAAAAATAAACCGAAAATAAAATGAAACCAATAATTTTTTGTTGCTATCGATATCTTCTCCATATTATCTTCTATCCATACATCCACGAAAATAGTTCATAGTGGGTAATAACATATTCAATAGGATAAATAAAATAACAATATTATAACTACAAGTGAGCAAGTACGCCACACTCCTAAAAAAAAAAGAACCACTTAGGCAATATATTGAAAACTTAATTTGCTTCTTAGGAACTCTTTCATTATTTCTATTTAAATCTATGCTAATATTGATTTCTTTATTTTGTTTATTTATACAAATTACCTTATCAGTGCGTAAAATAATTTTATAACTCCCTTCACATAGTGGCGTTAAGGAAGGTTTTAAGCCTTCTATACTTAGAAAAATATAACGACATGTTGGAATGTCAGAACTGACAAATGGTTTTTCTAAAGAATAATGTTTTGTATTTGCTGGTTTGAGATTATTGAAAGCTTCATGTAATTTAGAAATAAAAATAGGACTATCTGTATCGTTCTGAGAACTAATAAAAAACTCTCCTAGAAGACATAATTGTTGTCCTAAAACCTAGCAAAATAATTGGAAGTCCATCTTTCCAATTACGTGAATTGGCTCTGGCTATTAAAGTAGTTTTCAAAGTTCTGTGTAATCTATCAACAGTTACTTCGTGGATGATATGTGGTTGCATGAATTCTATGAAAACCAAAGAACTTCAAAAATTCTGAAAATAAGCGAGATTCAAATTGGATACTTTGATCAGTAGTAATATAAAAAGGAACACTAAAACGACAAATATATTGTTGAAATAATGTTTTGGCAACAATTTCTGCAGTTAGGTTACTTAATGGATAAGCCTCTAGCTAACGTGTGAAACATTCACCTACAATTAGTACATAAGAACAACCACCAGAAGATGGTAATGGACCTACAATATCTATATGAATGTGTTCAAATCTTCCTCTAGGTATTTCGAATTTTGAATGTTTGACAATTAATCTTGAAAACGGTGAAGTTTTGGAACTAAATTTCTTCAGTAAACTGCCATTATTTCAACTTGTTCTATTGATTTTTGAAGTTTTGCAGAAACGAATTGACCCTGTATATAATTAATGTTTGTTAACACTTTAGACCTTTCCAAATATTTTGTAGTATATATATATAGATACTCATGTGTGTGATGTATGTACAGTGCCATATCTCTTGTAACTTGCTTATATCAGAAAAAAATTTTAATATACATAACATGATGTAAAAGAATACGGTTATTCCATTTGATTTAAGCAATTTTTCGCGGTTTGAAGTTTACAAAATGTAACGTCAAAAATGGAACACTTGGTATACTATTATTGAATTTCTTTAAACTGTAGAGCGTAGCTCACCATATGGTCTTTCTGCATGCCAAAAAGCAAATGAGTATCTTTTATACGAAGAAAGTTGTAAAGGTTATTGTAAACCATTACACCTGTCAAAATTTTTAAATGTCAATTATCTCTGAAACGGCTGGGTTTAGGCATAGGGTATCCTACATGTTCTTGACTCAGAATTTTTTGCTCTTTTCGAAAACCCTAATATATATAGGGTATTTTATTTAAAATAAGCAATTGGTATCGACTTCCGGTATAACCGGAAGTTCCAGATGCTTGTAATTATTTTAGTTGGATTGACCACACTACCTTTAGTAATTCCCTAAATTTTCTGGTGCGTACTTTTTCCTATATCGATCGATGCAATTCCTGTGATATACCCTGCATATACAGGGTGTCCCAAAATTAATTCCCCTGCTGCCGGGGTTAGACTCTATGACCAAAAGTAAGTCGATAATCGCTTATGTCAAAATTTCGAAAAGTTACTGCTTAAGAAATTATGGCCATCTTAAAGATCGCAATGAAGGTATTTTTTGCAAATCAATTTTTGAAATAGGTATCCAGGTAAAGATAGTTTATAATCAAGTCACCCTTGACGAAGACAGAATACGACATTTTGTGTGTCAATGTCAGTAAAATATTTCAAGTTTAAACTGACGTACAACGGTAAACAATTAAGTTTTCACACTTATTATAATGCCCAGAAGGTACAGCAATCAAGAATGTTTAGATGTGATTAAACTACTTGGAGTTTGTAATAATAATGCTCGTGCCGCATAGCGTCTGTACCGCCACCGTTTTCCTACTAGGCGACACCCAGATCATGAAACAATAAGTGCTGTTGAAGGTCGTCTAGTTGAAACTGGATGTTTGGCTCCTAACATGATTCATGCTGATCGTCCTAGATAGCTAACATGACAACAGGAAGAGCAATTACTTCACGACATTGAAGAAGATCCGTCTGTAAGTACCAGGATCTTGGAAACCAGTGGTCACCATCGTCGTAGTACTATTCACAGATTCATGCAAAGAGAAAATCTGTATCCTTATCACTTACAGCCGGTTCAAAAATTGCATCCTGGGAATAGTGAGTTGCGCTTACAATTCTCCAGATGGTTTTTAAATTGCTTTAATACAAATGAAGACCTTTTTTAAGTATTAGAGTGATGAGTCCCATTTTAATCAGCAAGGGGTGTTTAACCAGCACAACTTGAATATCTGGAATTACGAAAATCCACATCAAATTAGAGAATCACATAAGCAAGTGCGCTGGAGTGTAAATGTGGATTGGTCTGTTGGGCAATGACATAATAAGACCACATTTTCTGCCTAGGATATTAAACTCAGAAAATTATGCAAATTTTTGCGAAAAGATATTACCTACCTTTTTGGAAGATATTCCTTTATTGCAACGTCATAGTATTGTGTATCAACATGATGGAGCACCTGCTCATTATTCTCGAAATGTTTGAGAGATATTAAATCGGCGATTTCCCAATAAATGGATCGGTCGCGGAGGACCTACTTCTTGGCCACCTAGGTTCCCGGATCTCAACCCAATAGACTTTTGGCTTTTAGGTTACTTGAAAAATGCGGTATACAAAGTCCTACCGAATAATGAAGATGACGTTATTGTTCGAATTTATGGAGCATTAACTCAAATTACAAACGAAACAATAGGTTGTGCTGAAAACAATTTTCTTCGCAGATTGCATGCATGCATAGAACAAAATGGCGAACATTTCGAACATTTTCCTTTGTAAATTTAAGTACTTTAATTTTATTATATGTAGATGTCACTTGATTTAAATTAATAAACTATCTTTACCTGGATACCTATTTCAAAAATTGATTTGCAAAAATACCTTCATTGAGATCTTTAAGATGGCCATAATTTCGTAAGGAGTAACTTTCCGAAATTTTGACATAAGTGATTTTCGACTTATTTTTGGTCATAGAGTCTAACCCCGGCGGCTAGGGAATTAATTTTGGGATACCCTGTATATGTATGTATATATACATATATATATACAGGGTGTCCTAGCCTCGCGTCGGCCAAATGTCCTGGCTCTCTTATAAGAGATATCGAAAAATTTCAAAAACGGGGTGATAGAGGGCGCAAAGGTACATTGTCTAAAAATATTTTGAAATATACAGGGTGATCCATTTAAGCGTGACGACATGAACTTATGTTTTTTAAATGGAACACTAGGTATATTATTACATATTTGAATTCTCCTTTTATAGACGACTCAAACGATATGCCACTTGATGGGTCTGCGATGGGTCAGTACCATGATACGGGTGAGTTTGTACCAAAAACATGCCAACTTTGTGAGCTCACTGTGACGTAATGGAAGAACATTTTGAGATCTAGATTGTGTCAAAAATTGTCACACACACCCTGTAGTTTACGCTACTGTTGTCGGATCTAACGAAATCGGTCATTTTATACCGGGTGAGTCAAAAAACGCCAAAACTACTCTTTCTCACTTTTTTCAAATGGAACGCCCTGTATATTATAACACCAAAGGAAAGACCTTTGAAAGAGCTTTCCACTGATATAAAGGTTCAAGGGTCTATCTATCATGGGTGCCAAGAATTTGATGGCAAATTGGCACAATTCGAGGTTTATTAAAAAATTACGCTCAATTTTCAACTGTTTTGTGAATTTTCGCTGAAATCGGCGCTTTTCAGTAAGAAAATTTCAAAAATAATTATTCTTATACTCGGAGAAAAATACCGTACTTCAGTGCAGAAAAATACTTAAGTATAAAATAGTCAACGCCTGATAAATTTAATTTTTTTTTCTGAAATGCTTGTATAAATTCATGTCATGACAAGTCTTTTCTAGCCCGGCGTAATTTTGTCGCGAAATGATTTATTATTTTAGAACGGTGCTTAATAAAACGTAGCTCTTCGTAGTATTTTTTTTCTCAGCTTTAAAATGGTGTAAATCATTCTTCTAAAATAAGACCAAAAAATACTTTTATATCAATTCATGTTTTGTTAAGTTTGGGAAACTGTTGTTCCACGTACTATTATCGAAAGAATAAATAAAAAAAAATTGTAGAGAATTTCAAATTGCTTCTAACTTTCAATTTATCGAAATAAATTCAAAAAAATCAAGTAGGTACCTGTCATAAAAGTACCAGTCTTGTCAATAGTTTACTTTATTGTTGTAAAATTTCGAGTGTTGATATTTTTCTTAGTATAAATAAACGAGTAACAATGAAATTCACCCAACAAGAGTTAACTGATATGATATATTGTTTGGGAGAAGCTGATAGGAATTGCTTATTGGCATCAAGGATTTATAGAATGAAATACCCCTAGAGACGAACTCCTGATCCCAACTCATTCAAAAACTTGAAAGAAAGATTTGAGGACACTGGTAATGTGTGTTATACCAAAAGAAAATTGAGGAACATGGTCGTAAATAATGAAGAACACGAATTGACAATTTTGCTTCATGTGCAAGAGAATCCTCACATAAGTTGTCGTGAAATTGAACAACAAACCGATGTAAGTAAAACTTCTGTAAATCGTATCATCAATAAATACAAATATCACCCCTATCACATTCAATTACACCAAGACCTTTATGGGGAAGATTTTCAAAATCGTATTAATTTCTGCAATATAATGCTAAATAAAATTAACGAAAATGCCCAATTTTTATCAAAGGTTTTATTTACCGATGAAGCTATCTTTCGAAGTAATGGGACAGTAAATCGCTATAACATGCATTATTATGCGACTGAAAACCCGCACTGGGTCAGGCAAGTGGATCACCAAAATCGATGGTCAATTAATGTATGGGGTGGTATAATAGACAACCATGTCATTGGACCGTGGTTTTTTGAGGATGGGGCATTAAATGGCCGAGGATATCACAATTTCTTGCGTTTGAATTTAGAGGGGCTGCTTCAAGATGTAGATGAAGACGTCAGAGAGAACATGTGGTTCCAGCACGACGGTGCGCCCCCACATAACCATCGAATAGTAAAAGATTTTTTAACTAATTGGAGAGGGGAACAATGGATTGGTCATGGAGGACCCATAAGATGGCCTGCACGGTCTTCAGACCTAACTCCTTTGGATTTTTTCCTATGGGGTTATGTGAAGCAGGAGGTCTACAGGGTGAGGCCCACAACCAGGGAGGATATGCAGGAAAGAGTCGCTGCAACATTTCGCAATGTTTCAATAGCTACACTAGCCGATGTTCGAAGAACAACTGAAAATCGCTGTGTATCAGGGAGAATAGGAACATTTTTGAACATTTAGTTTAATTTCCAGTGCTTCCACCCAGTTTCTTTCCAAATAAAGTTTTCGTTTCCTCTTTTTCTTGATTTTTTTTTGTCTGCAGAGAACTATCTGCAGACAATATATATATATATATATATATATATATATATATATATATATATATATATATATATATATATATATATATATATATATATATATATATATATATATATATATATATATATATATATATATATATATGTTGTTTTTCAGGTTTTTCGTGGGTGGTGAATGTTAAATTCGTTTTCACCCGCGTAGGTGATAGGCCCCGAGAGGGACCGTGGGCGTCTGAACGACGTCTCCGGCGGAATCTCATCTGCCATCTTCAGGTCTAACCGCTAACCGCTTAGTGGCTTCTGGTTATTTCAGTTCGAGTAACCAGGAAGCCGCACTAAGCAGTTAACGGTTAGAACCTGAAGATGGCAGATGAGATTCTGCCGAAACGCCGTCCAGACAACCACGGTCCCTCTCGGGGCCTATCACCTACGCGGGAGTATACCCGGAAAACGAATTTAATAATATATATATATATATATATATATATATATATATATATATATATATATATATATGTATATATATATATATATATATATATATATATATATATATATATATATATATATATATATATATAGTATATATATATATTGTCTGCAGATAGTTCTCTGCAGACAAAAAAAATCAAGAAAAGAGGAAAACGAAAACTTTATTTATATATATATATTTATATATATATATATATATATATATATATATATATATATATATATATAAAATTATTAATTTAACCAGGGAATGAAGTCATGTGGTCAAAAAAAAAACTCTTTTTAAATTTCTAGCTTTCGAAACTTTATTATTTCTACATCAGGAATTCTACAAAAATTGTTAAATTACAAACTATTTTAATAAAGTGAGGTTATAAATGAAGCAATGAACATTATCAACAGGAAAACTAGTTTCTTATATTATAAAATGTATTATTAACTAAAGGTTAATGACGAGTAGTGGATTATTTGCCAACTTATAAGATAAATGTCTGTCATTGAAATGTACTATACTGGGTGTTTTCCAGATTATGGTTATTTGCAAAAGAATGTAGTAAATACGTGTAAATCACGCTGAGACCTTCTATGTCTGTTCTAGAGTTCATAGCGTGTGTCTCATTAAAAATGTGACACATTTCCAAAAACTTCTCTTACCCAAATTTTTTTCCTTAATCCAAAATTTTAACTTCATTGTAATTAATATCATGATTTTGTGATAATGCATGTTTTGCTAACATGCATGATTCTTTATTATGTCTAACGTCACTCCTATGTGATATAATTCTATCTTTTACTTTTCTACAAGTTTGGCCTATGTGTTTTTTTTTCACAATCTTCACACGGGATGCAAGAAACTATGTTTGAAAAATTCATCTTTTAATTTTGTGAAAAGTTTATTTATGGTTAATTTATTTTTAAAGGCCAGTCTAATGTTGGTATAGTTAGAAAATATTTTTTTCAATTTTTGTGAAACGTGTGTAATGTTAGGTAACGAAAAGTAATAAATGTTTAATGCATTTTCTTGGTTGTTGTCTACCGGTAGTCCATTATTACTACGGTTGGAGACAAAATTAAAAGATAAAATAACATCATGAATTTTTCAAATATAGCTTATTGCATCCCTTATGGAGATTGTGGAAAAAAAATACATAGGCTAAACTTGTAGAAAAGTAAAAGATAGAATTACATCACATAGGAGTGACGTCAGACATAATAAAGAATCATGCATGTGCAAGTACGCTTATCTCTGGACATGAAAATTATGAATGACATCCATTACACATCCCTTTCTCGAGTTAAACAGACACTTGTAAAAAATACTTACAAAGTAACGTGAACAAATTTTATTGAATTGTAAGTTATAGGTTATTTGTAGTTTAAAAACTAATTAGTTTTAATTTAGGAATACAAATTTCAGATTTAATTTGACGCTGTAAGAATTTTTATTTATTTATTTATTTTCTTGATTAGTTTGTTGTGTATTTTCTGTTTGATGGCATTGTTAGAACACAGTCGAAAAAGAAAAACGAAGCGATCAAATCTGTGGTCATCAATAGGGCAATTTCTTTAACGAGCACGTTTGTGTTTTCTCTTTGGTATTTCCTCTCGCCCTTGGGCCCTTTGGCGCTTTTGGTCAGTCTAATGTGAGCTTTTACAGCTTATTCATCGAAACTCCTCTCAGCGCTATAAACCATGCCAACAAATTAACTACCTAACCGAATTGCTTTGACAAACTTTTTCTACTCGTAAACGTCAACAACATAAATAACAATCCACTCTCTTATTGCCGACATAAAACAAGAATATTTATAATTCAAATTAATTGATCTTATCCGAAAAACAAGATAGAGATAATCGATGAGATTAACGGAAATTGGACTCTAACATATCTTTATCAAAAACCTGACAATTCATTATTCCATTACAACAATTTTTTTATTACGAACGTTAAAGTATGCTTTATATAATATTTAATATTTTTTCTTAATCATTAACTATATTTCTTTATTGGTACTGTATCCCTAACTTCTAGAATATATTGGTTTTGTTTGAATTAGTCAAATCAAAACAAATTATAAATTTTATAGTTCGTTTCAGAGGTGATCAGTGATCACCTCTATCATTAGTCATCCCTCATCAGCAACAAATTAATGAAATATAATAAAATAATTAAATAATGGCTTCCCTAATAAAATTAAATATTTTTAACATTGATGTTTTCTTAAACGTATTTATATTTTGACATTTAATTTTTTGGCATTTCCGTGACTTAATAAATTTCCTCATTTCAGTATTCATTATTACTTCTATTTCTGTAAAATCACTATGTAAAAATTTCATTTATAAAAATGATATGATATTTTTTAATTCAATATGAGGAATTTTTTAGTTTCTGTTAACACCCTATTAATCAGTATTTAAACTGGCTTTAGTCATTTTTACTGATGGTAAAATATATACCTGTCTCTTCATCTGAAATAATTTTTAATAATTTGCTAAACAAAAATGCAATTAAGTGAAAGAGAGAGAGTACTGATACTGATAGAATATTGGCCTTGGTGACAGAATCCGTACCCAAGCAGCAGTGTGCCAATTATTTAATGAAATTGACCCCTATCGACGCCTATTTTGAAATCAACGATTAGCAGAAATAAATGCAAATGTAGGAATTTAGGACATGTCAGAGATGTACCTCTTACTGGTCGTCCTTCGACCAATGGAGATGTACAACTTTATGTATTACTCTCGGCTCAAAAAAATCCACATGGAAGTGTCAGAAGTCATGCTTAAATTTTAATATTGCGAAAACAACCGTTTCATGAATTTGATAGTAGACTACAATTTTGCACAAAAATGTTGGAAATATGCAATCAAATCCGGATATTGTTGAAAAGATTATTATCTCTGATGAGGCAACTCTTTGTCTACATGAAGCTGTTAACAGGTAGAATTGTTGATATAAGGAGGTAGAGAACCCAAACTGATTGCTACAGGAGCATACGCAACATCTTTAAAAAGTGTACAGGAAGTGGTAATAAGTAATAAAAACATCATATAAATCGGACAACCCCCAAATCCAAAGCCGGAGCTGCATGGGCGGTGGTTACACTGGTGAAAAACGCGGACACACAGCCACTCCCTTGGATTTTGTCTGGATAGAATCCGTGAGTCGACAGGCAGTAAAACCAGATACTACTTGACATACATTACAAGGCACAGATATGCGCAAGGCACCAAATTTAATGAACCGTAGTTCATAAAACACTAAACTACAGATTATAACAATTTTCTGAAGGTTACTTTTTGAAATAATGTAGCGATGTAAACACTAATACAAACGTTATGCGAATGACGGTCCCCACTGTAAACAGCTCTGCTCTTTGCGCATCTTTATCTCAGTGCCACGATATGTTTGTCAAGTAGTACATTTGTCAATTAACGTTTTAACCTACTGCCCTACCGAGCTCGCTGCCGCTACCAAGTTCTAAGACCTTATTTCTTGGACGAAACACTCACTGGGCAACACTATTTGAAATTTCTTCAGTTTTAACTTTTTCCCAATTTAGTACTTTTATACTCCAATCAAGAAGTTCCAGATTTACCTCAGAATAATCTTTGATATCAGCAGTACGCCGCGCCGCCAAAATTCACCAATACTTGGACCAAGCTTTCCCAAATTGATGGTATGTTGGTAGAAGAGGATCTATAGAGTGGCCTGCAAGATCATCAGAGCTAACTCCATTAGACTTTTCTTGTGAGGTTACTTCTTTAAGTAATCTCAGCAAAGATAGTCTAAACAACATAGAAGAATTAAAAAAACAAATTCAACAAGAAATCCCTCTTATTCCACAAGATGTCATTATAAACGCTCAGGAAGAGGTTATTTTTCGTTTTAGGCACTGCCAAATGATCATTTCATTTAGTTGCTTTTGATGTAAGTTCTTAATCTGAAGAAGTTCTATATATTTTTAGCTTAATTATCTCAAATTGTTTCTTATGCAACCACTTAACATTTTTACGCTATATACGTAAAAATATGCTCTATAAAATGAAAGCAATAATAGTTATTTATGCACCAAGGGCATAAAAGAGGCGTTTGTGGCCCGAGGTGTGAAAATGAGGACAGAAGTTGTAGTCGAGGGCTCTAACAAGGGCCATAAATACTGTAGTGCCCGGGTGCACACAAAATTTTATGTACGACCAATCTTTGTTAATACATAATACACAAATATATGTCGGCTATTTTGCAAATTCTCCATAAGAATTGTCAATTTGTTAAATTTTGACATTCCATAAAAATGACAATCGTGTTGTCATACTTACAGCAGGTAATTGATTTTGAATTTGTGTTAAAAATAAATGCAAGTAACCAAGCAACAACTTAAATAAAGATGGCCATATTGTAATTTTATGGCAAGAATCGTTTTACAATCCTTTTGTCGAAATGTCTTGTATTTTTTAATTGAACTGGAAATGGAAGAGGATGAAAATTTATTTTCGTGTACCCCACCAGAAATTCTAGAAGCAGTAGAGGCTGCGACGTTGGACATGTTACTTTAGAAGTCGAAAAAATCAAAAGCCCTAGACGGGCTGTAGAATATCTTACGCACCGGCGCGGCGGGCTGTAAAGCTTTCGTAAAGCTTTAAGCTCTCAAATCAAGTATATAAAGGGACCAATAATTAAGACTGGTCGTACATAAAAAATACTAAGTTGCTATTTAAGAAAATTATTGATGACGTAGTAATAACTTTAACAAATATAGCCCTAAAAACAAGAGTTGCCGTCCCTTAACTCCAAAAATTAATTATGGCGGAAAAATAGTAAAAAATCTAGAAAATATGATTTAGTATAACTGACATTAGGTTTTCAAAATTAGGAGTTAAGAAAAATTAGTAAAAAAAAACGATTTTCTAGTTATATTAGATGTAAATCTTAAGGAGATATTTGGGGTATTGGGTCATGTAAACGATGCAAGTCTGTAGTTAATTAAATGCCTGTATTTAGACAAAAGGTGGTAATTTTGAGCATTTTTCTTTTTGTAAAATATAGAATCAGTGTAATTCTTTTTTTTGCGTATTACTCTAAAATCGAGGCATAGATACGTCCATATTGGTCACAGTAGCGCAGTGGACACTGCAGTTAAAATTTGTGATCCGTTATGTAATTTCAATAGCCTAGTAGTTTTCATATTTAATAAAACCTCTTCAATTTTTTGGTTTTTTTCTGATTAATAATTTATTTCAAACTATTTTCCATATGTTTAATCAGTTTCCAAATTTAATTAACATATTAAAAATGACACCACCACCACAGAAATTAGACCCCCTAATCCAAAGCCGAGACCGGTGCCGCCGGTGGCGGGATTCGGAACCCAGAGAATGATGGGGACATTATCTAGTCACACTTGCCAATTTTTTTTTTTGCCAATTTAAATTTCTTTATTTTATTTTGGTACAAATCTATTTACAAGCTACTTTGTATATATATATATATATATATATATATATATATATATATATATATATATATATATATATATATATATATATATATTTCATTTATATTTCTATAAATAAATAAATACAGAGCAGCAAGGGTATATAACATGACATCGCGTGCTCAACCAACTACACCACCGAATCGGTAACAATTAATGATTATAAACTTACGTTTTTGAGATAGCGCCCAATTGACTGTAAAAAATATCATGCAAGAATGAAAAGAGCAAACAAAAAATATTTGCGTAAGAATTTGCATAGATGGCTCTGCATGTATTGAAAGTAAACTTATTTATTAGAGTAATGGTAGCAGTGGCGGCTGGTGGATTTAGGTTATATAATATCTCAATATTGGAGCATGGAACCCAAGCAGTATTTTAAGGCACGACTATCAGTACTGATTGAGGAAATTTTGCAAAAAAAAATTTTAAAATTTGAGAAAAAAAAGTTACAAGAATATGCAGCCTCCCCAGATAACTTCTAGACTATTAGTAAAATCTTTTTTTTTTTCGTAATCTGAAGGAAAATTTTTCACCCCGTTTTTTTTTGTTTTCGAAAACTTTGATTTTTTGTAAAATTATGACTTTGAAATATAAGTTCTTCATTGTGTCTACAATGGCACACTCTTAATCTAGATATACAGGTTTTTGGAGACAATACAAGAACTGATTTTTTATTCATTGAAAATTTTGAACCGAGTTTCAGTCATCTCGTAAAAAGCTATACTTAATTAATAAAAAAAAATCCAAATACGTTATTTTTTCACATATAGAGGGCACTTATGTTTGATGGAATATATCTTTGATTTATCAATCCTTATTAATATTCCCTTTTAACTTTTCGATACTATGGTAGATATTTTGGATGCCCCATTCAAGTAGTGATAGCAAAGGTACATTTAATTCCGATTAAATGCATGGTGTTCCGAGTAACACCACCACAAATAAATAAGCAATTCTAGTAATTAGGTACATTGTTTTACAAAAACGCCCGCAATTATTTATTTACATCTTCTGATACTTCAAATAGTTACCAGTTTTTCATCGAAACTTGACTTATTGTTTAGAGACACTACTCTTCTCAGATAACTTTCAACAGCATCAGGTGATGTTTCAAAGAGGTAGGAAATCTCGCAGAGGTATGATAACCAATCATATAACTCGATTTTGTTAATAAAAATTATCAGTGAAGATTTAGGTACAAATTTAAATTTAGATCACAGATCTTCAGGCCGAGAGGTATTTGAACTTAATAATTGTATTCTTTGTGAGACTCTACAGGGTAATTTACTTTCTCCAGGAAAGTGATAACTTCAGGGTGATAAATTTTTAACTGAAAACTTATGTTTTTTTCGATTTCTTAAAAAATGACAAGTGGTAATTTTTTAAGAAAAAAAATTTACCACTGTCTTGCTCATTTTACTGAGATAAAGGTAAAATAAGCAAAAACCTTTCGAGAAAATTATGTTCAATATCAGAATATGCTATATCCCAAAAAGTTATTCTCCATAGTTGTCAGTTTCCTCATTAAATGTCGTCATATTATTTGACTTTATTATGAGGGGTTTAATTTTTTCTAATGCAGATAGGACCCAATTTTCTTTAATCAGTGTTTAGCAAGTGGTTAACATGTATTTGAGTTACGATATCTTATACATATACTTAAATGTTGGTAGGTGCAAATTCTATAAGATTTGTTTCTTGTTTCTGTGTATTACTCTTAGTAAAATTTTAATTTCATCAGATATTATAAATAGCAACTATTTTTAAATATCTTAAAACAAAAAGTACTTTACATCCATAGTTTTAATGAAGGCACTTAGGAACATTGTTTCATAACAACAAGTACTTCTGTTTCATTCACTGAGCGAATGGAATTTATTAAAGCGTTTGGATTAAAACATCACGTCAAAATTTGCTTATTTGTGCATAGGTGCTGCAGGGGTTATATCCCAAGTGCTACAAATTTAATCGGTTAAAATGTGTATTGCATGTTATTTACGATATTGCTTAGCAACTGTTTGAGTACATAAAAATTTGATAAAATCCCGAGACCGACAGGTCCGAGGGATATCTAAAATTATTATGCAAGACAGTATTTGCTAAATAGTAAAAGTTTATATATATATATATATATATATATATATATATATATATATATATATATATATATATATATATATATATATATATATATATATATATAACAGTGAGCACGTAAAGGTTGGAATAAATTCCGTAAAATCGTTACAAAGCAAGTGACAAAAATTCGCTCAGACACGTCGATTTTTAAATTCATTTCTTAATTTGTTTATTTAAAAAAAATTTTTTTTACATACTTTTTTTTAAAAAGTTATGACGTCATCGGCAATTTTTTTTAAATGGCAACCCCCATTTTTAAAAATTTCATTTGAAAGAGCACATTTTTTTGCATACAGTACGTTAAATTCTAAGGCATGTTGCATCATGAAATTATCGAGAAAAAAAACAATTTAACATTAATAGCACACACGTGTTTTACTTATGGTCGAACCCTGGTAGAGGAACTGTTTTACGACTTATACATTTTTCATGTTTACGCTTTTTTTCATTTACGTAGAAACGCGGACCTGGCTGTCACGTTAGTTCACATTTACTCACATTCAGTTGTCACATTATTTAAAGTTTTAATAATGGAACGTTGAAGTGAGAGACAGCGAATTGAGAATTTGGTGATGATTGGTTGTAGAGAGATGTCCCGAACACAAACTCGGGTTACTGAATTATTTAACGATAAATACCCGGATCGACCGATTACACAATCAACTGTTAGCAAAATAGAAAATAAGTTCCGAGAGTGTGGTCATGTAAGAGATAATTATACGAGAGGTCGTCCTGCAATTTTAGAAAATAAACAGTTAGATGTTTTACTGACAATGGAGGACAATCCTTACAAACCAAGTCGCGAAGTCGCAGCAGAGCAGTCAATTAGTCAGTCGACTGTTTTAAAATATTTGAAAAAGAATAAATGGCACTCATATAAAGTAACTTTAGTTCACGAGCTTAACGAAGATGATTTCGACCGCATAGTACAGTTTTGCGAAAACCATGATGGAACGATGTAATACCAATCTACATTTCTTACGTCGAGTACTTTTCTCTGATGAGGCCACCTTCTGCTTAAATGACGCTGTAAATAGGCAAAATTGTCGATATTGGTCACATGAAAATTCACACTGGATGATGGAGGTACATACCCAGTTTCCACAGAAAGTAAACGTGTGGGCTGGAATTGTTGGGACTACAATTTTGGGTCCATTATTTATTGACGGGTCATTAAATGGTGTAAAATATTTGGAGTTGCTCCAACAAAACATAATACCGGGACTTGCCGCACTGTATCCAAATGGCGAATACCCTACTGTACCGGAGAACTCCATATGGTTTCAACAAGATGGCGCACCACCGCATTATTCGGTAATAGTGCGTAATTATTTAAGCGAAATTTTCCCAGACAGATGGATTAGTAGACGCGGTTCATTAGAATGGCCAGCTAGATCTCCGGACCTAACTCCATTGGATTATTTTTTATGGGGTTACCTTAAATCCAAAGTGTATTTTAATAGACCGAATAACATTGAGGACTTAAAAGACAGAATTAGGTACGAATGTGGAAGAATTGGACCCGAAACAGTTACTAACGTTTTGCGAGAATTTGAATTTCGGCTTGGGCATTGTCAAGAAGTAAATGGTACGTAATTTGAATATTTAATTTAATTATTTTTTGCTGGATTTTTTATTTCTTGTATTTCTGTTTTATTAAACTGTTAAAAGTAGTTAAGATTTTTTTTTTCGATAATTTCGTCGTGCAACATGCCTTAGAATTTAGCGTACTATATGCAGAAAAATGTGCTCTTTCAAATGAAATTTTCAAAAATGGGGGTTGCCATTTAAAAAAATTGCCGATGACGTCATAACTTTTTAAAAAAGTATGTAAAATTTTTTTTTAAATAAACAAATTAAGAAATGAATTTAAAAAATCGACGTATCTGAGCGAATTTTTGTCACTTGCTTTGTAACGATTTTACGGAATTTATTCCAACCTTTACGTGCTCACTGTATATATATATATATATATATATGTATATATATATATATATATATATATATATATATATATATATATATATATATATATATATATATATATATATATATATATGCGCTGAGTAGTTGTTTCCTTCAAATTATATTTAATCACATTAGTTTAGTCCACCTGGGCTAGGGGTCGCCGCTCTCGGTACTTGCTGTGATGCAAGTCGCTATCCGCCACAGAGACATCTAGGATGTCGGTCGGATAGTAGCATTCAGACCATATGAGAAGTTTCATACCTCTCACCACTATTCACTTCACCTTAGTTGGTATATAACTAGCAGGTTGGCCACTATCATTTGTCTGTTCCATAACGTATGGCATACTGAAGAGAACAAATAAGTTCGAAATCGATCTATGTCTGGTTAGGAATTGACAAATGATATTGGCTATCGATCTATCATGATTTGAAGGTATAATTCAATGCAGGTCGGGGTATTTGCCCGCTGAGTAGTTGTTTCCTTCAAATTATATTTAATCATATATATATATATATATATATATATATATATATATATATATATATATATATATATATATATATATATATATATATATATATATATATATATGTTGTTTTTCAGGTTTTCGCGGGTGGTGAATGTTAAATTCGTTTTCCGGGTATACTCCAGCGTAGGTGATAGGCCCCGAGAGGGACCGTGGTTGTCTGAACGACGTTTCGGCAGAATCTCATCTGCCATCCTCAGGTTCTAACCGATAACTGCTTACTGCGGCTTCTGGTTACTCGAACTGAAATTCAGACAACCACGGTCCCTCTCGGGGCCTATCACCTACGCGGGAGTATACCCGAAAACGAATTTAACATATATATATATATATATATATATATATATATATATATATATATATATATATATATATATTGGACGTTTGTTTCTATTCCTGCTCATTTCTATTAGTGTTGAAATATGGAGTCACTATCATGTGTTCTCATTTTATTTATTATATTAAAGTGATGCGACATTTATTTGAAGGTAGAGTTTAGTAGAATTAGCACTAATTGATTCCTGTTCTATGTTCCTCTTTTAGCTAAATTGGTTACAGCTGTTGATTAATTTAATTTTTTGGAGGGTACTTTAGAAAAAAATACCTAGTTTGCTGCATGAACTTTACTTAGAAGAAGTACCGCTTTTGAGTTAGTTTCTTAACATATGCAGTGGCATCAAACTAGGGGTTAATAACTGTTTTTAGTACCAGAACTTCTGCGCTACTTGTTTTATCCACTTTGTTTCAATATTGCTGAAAAAAATGTTTGCGAAACATCTACTTTATAAACACTATTGATAACTATACCAAAAAGAATGATCATGGGGACTGTATTTAACATATATTTTCAATTTATCTCGAAAATGGTGTATCCCAAAAAGAAAATCACTAGACAGCTTTTAGTATAAAAAAATATCAAATCAGAAAACTCGAACAATAGGGTTCACGCTCTAGTTTGATACCACTGGACATATTCAAAAACTTTTATAACAGAGATATATTACTGTTTCACAAAATATTTTACTATACTTCATTTAATATTTAATGTGAAATACTTAAACAAATTATTTAATTATTAATTTTAACAACCTGACTCTTAATAACACAGTGCCATATGAAGTTAAAGTTCATTATCCTCAAAATAATCCAATTTATAGTTTTCTGTTTTTCTCATTTCTCACACGTGCTTTAGCAAATCTTTATGCATGAAGAAACGATTTAATTTTAAAATATCATTTTATTATTTTTATCAATTACAATTACTAATAATTATATACTTAAAATGTAAATACTGCATTAAAATCTCGACTACAAATACCTAAATTGAAATTAATAACCTATTTAAAAACAATTTTAAAACAAAACTAGAACCTTTGCTATGATACATCATAAATTAGGTACATCACAATATATAGACATTACGGCCCCTCATTAGGTAACACGGGATTTATATTAAACATCAGGCGTAACCAAATTCTCCAGATATCAGCTATGAGATAGGTGAAGGTTCCAAACCAAATCAGAATGATCACATTATGACTTGGATGTATCGGCTTTTCAATTACTGTTGTCGATACAGTTGTTTGCATTACATAATGTAAATTAGGATTGAGAAAATCATCTTCATATACTAAAATATATCGGACAAATATTTATTGATAGTTGTAATGGAAAATGTTTAAAACTTACTCTCAGAGTTGCGTGGCTTGTCTATTACGATTTTCCTAAATAGCCAAATCCATATATATGTTAACATAATTGTCATAAGAATAAATCTCATCGTGAACTTAATAAAATAGTTTTTATTCCCTCTATATTTAAATTAACGAACAAATCTTTGGGAATATATATTGCAAATTTAAGCACTAGTAACTTTTATATTTAACTTGTTTGGTTGGCGTTCTTAATATTTACACCAATGACACCAAAGAACTTTTAGTCACATGGTATGTTTATAGTTACAATTTTTCACGGTGTGTTTAGAAAGCTCTAGAGCTTATTTTATAAATTTCAAAACCATTCAAGGAATTTCTCAAACTGAGTTTTTATATAATATTTTTATATGGTCATACTTACTTTTATTTTACAGCTGCTAGTTACATATGTATGTACGTTTATATATTTTTAAAGTACTGTGACGTCATTAGTTCACAATATTATGGTTACCCCTTCACCTTCGTGAAAAATATAACCATTAAATTTATAATTTCTAAATAGCTATATTTAATTATATTTTTAACTAACACTTTTATTTTCTAACATCATATGATTAATAATAAATCGATTACAATTACAAAACTTAATATTATGCTTATAATAAACGCTCTTCTAACTGCTCTAACCACAGGCGATTTTCAGATTCTGAAGATTTCTCTCCGTTATAATAATTCATTGTCCAACTTTTAACAATAATAATAATATCTTTCCACTCTAAAATATGTTTTTTTATAAATGAATAAAACACTTACGTTTTTTAATTAGGTACCTACCTGGCCATGTTCTTAGGTCGTGATTATAAATGTGAATATAACAAAACATCCATATTACCATAGGTGTAAGAAATAGAGCCAACATTATCATTGTCATTTTTTCGCCGTTCAAATCTAATTCTCCTCGGTCTTACTTCCACAAAAGCAATAAAATGCCCAAATTAATATTACAGTACCTAACTAATAATAGGTAAATGTTGACACCTCAAAAAATTTGACTATTAGATTTAAAAGAATGATAGATACCAACCAAACAATAATAATTTTTTTCTTTTTTAGAAAATATGAAATATCTTTTTTTTAGAATTAAGCAAATTTTACTATAAAATTACATATTATACCATGTCTAAAAATGTCTTCATAGAATGTCACAACAATCAACTTATTGTAACAACATTTATTTCAAACAAAATGGACAGGTATTATTAGTAGATTATTAATTAAGCAAATTATTACACTTTTTACTAATAGAAAATCGTGCCCTTCATAAACTTAAGTTAAGAATAAGCATCTCAGCAATTTCGACATAAGATAATAAGTATTAAATAGATTATTGAAGGCCTAAACTTGCAATGAAGAAAAACCTATCATGCCTTTGTAAATATAAATAATTTTAGATTTACTTGAATTTATCTCTGTTACTGAACAAAATGTTTCTAACAAAGGTATATTATAGAAATGTTACTTACCTTCGAAAGGCCTCCCATAATTTATCCCTACTTGCAATATTTTATAAAAGTTAAATTAAAAAACGTTCCTAAGAGTTTTCTTGATTTTTTTTGTTTTAAATTGTATTTCTCCACTATTGAAATATTGTGAATGTTTGTTGCAAACCCTCAAAGAATTTGCTTTTACCAATTTTTACTGTAAAATAAAACAAACATTTATTTAAATAATCAATTCATTTATTAAAAATCTTAATATTACAAGTTACGAACATTTTGAGAACAAGAATAAACAAACGTGTTAATAAGAATAAATAGATCTACTTAATTCATAAACTAATAACAACTAAATTCATTACAACTACCTAGATACATATTGTTTCAACTTATATAAACTTTTGTATTAAAATAGTAGTGCATCCACATTGTAGGGATACAAGAAACGGATCAAACTGTTAAAGGCAAATTGGCCAAACACGTAAATCGCCAATAAGGCTGTGCTAAACACAATAACCTTAATAATTTCCAGCAATTGTAAGCACATCGCATATAGCAGCATTACTATCTCCTTGCTCACAAATGGTATTTCACGAAAATTGCTAAATGTTGCTAAAATAAAGTTTGAGGTTGAAAAAAATTAAAATATAAAATCACCTTAAATCTTACCTTCATGTTTAGCTTGGAATTCCTCCCAGAAAAAGAAATATTCTAATATAGTTGAAACAAACATCATAAATAGGATGAACGTTAGAATAACATCGGATGCATTCATTTTCTTGGTTTTTGTCCACAACAAGCTTGCCTCTTTCCAATTTTTCTTTAAACTGAATTGACGCCTATAACGGTTACTAATGCTACGATGCTACGAAATATTTGAGCTTAGGCAAATTGTAAAAATAAGCGTCGTAGATGGCAGCGTAGTCTTGGTGACTTTTATTACTGGGTTTGCAACTTTGCTAAATTATTTATTATCCCTAAACTAAACCACATAGTTGAAAATTGCCTTAAAAGATGGAGATTAATAAAAAATATTTGAGAGGAGTCATTTATTGCACTTAAAAAACTGAATTTTCTAAAACGACATATTATTTCCTATAGATTAGAAACAGAATTAGTAATTTAGATGTTTTATTTTATATATTCACTACTTGTGCAACTTTTTGGATATTTTTTTATATATTTGCTAAAAAAATATAGACATCTCGTTTAAGAAAGAGACTAGCTATTTTTTACTTGTAACTTTTTATATGATTTGTATTTAGAGGCTAAAAAACATGTTGGTCCATATTATAAAATACAAAAAGGTATTCAACAGTGATGGGGTGCTTTTTTTTTCAAAGTAAAAAAATATATTTAAATATATTATCTCATCCTATTTGTATATATTTACCAAGTGAAGTGGACGTGTGCTGCTGTTACTCCGACTATTCTATTGTTAACTCAACGTTTATCAAGTGCTATTTCTGTAAATATAAATATGATCCTGGAGCATGTTAAAAAAAATTACAGGCAAAAAATTATTAGCGAGCGGGAAATCTTGTTTGATTTTCTGATGCTACATAAAATGGAAACTAGCAGTGATCTACAAATATTTTCAGCGATGATACTGCAATTAATGAAAATACTACTGCGGAAAGAAGTAGTTTCTTAAGAATTGATAAATACGTTATTATCCGATTTAGAATATCGCTATGGCCTACAAAAGTCTGTAATTCATATGTATGAAGAAGCTGTTCACAAAAAACCTAAGTACTATTTCTTTATCACAAATTAAAAGAACCATATCTATCAATAACTTATAAAAAACACCCGTGTTGGTAAAAACAAATGATAATTCGATACCCAACAATGAGATTTTGCAATATATGTTAGTAGAACCGTCAATTCTGCAGATATTAATGTGCGTAATAATGGTACAAGGATGATACGAGGTAGCATCGCTATACATTGTGATAACTTTAATCTTTAAATAATTGAAATGCTACCCTTGATGATAAAATTGAAAATATTCTATTAACGAGGTGTAAAACTTAAATCCGCGTTTAGTAATAAAAATGTGAGTTTGAGTGATCCTGAAGTGAACAAATTGTAGAAAGCAGTGTGACGTTGAGTAATTTCGGGCAATTTGACGGTATGAGTATTAAAATTATACAAAACTATTAATGTAGTAATTGAGGTTCCACCATTATTAAAAAAAGCTCTTGCGTGAGAGGGACGAAAAAAATTAGCTCTTACTGTTCACTTGGGTTATTCGCTATTTTAAATGTAGTGGCTTTGACCACATGAGAATGAGAATATAACTATAAGGAATACTCCAGTAGTATATTAATAACTTATAATAAAATAAACAAGAAAATTTAGATCATACTGCAAAATATACTAATATCCCCTATCGAAAGTATACTGTGACATTGAAATTGCAACACTCAGTAATACATAAAGAATATAAAAAAAATCTGGTAAACAATTGGTCTCTCACAAGTGATAACATTTTGGTTCTAAACGATTGAAGGATATCAATTTTTACTCAAAAAAAAAATTTTTTTAACATTTACCTCCAAGAAAAATGTTTAACATGCTTTAGTTTCATCATTTTCTTGTCTTGCAAATATCACTGACACTCAAGTTCGAAGACGTGTGAATTTTTAACAATCAGTGAGTTTTGAAAAGGATAGAATCGTAGGGTTACGAGAAGCCAGTAATTCTTTTCGGGAAATTGCGGATAGAGTTGGCCGAAATGCGTCAAGAGCTATGCGATGTTGGAACGCCTGGAATGTAGAATGTGCGAAGAACCACTGAATATAAAGAACGCCTATGAAGAATTGCAATCTTAAGGGACTGTTTCAGTACAAGCAGGTCTGTGGTAAATGAAAGGTTAGCTGTTATTGGTCAACGCCTACCCATCAGGTCCATTTATTGAAGAATAAGATTCTTTGACCTTCGATCGTACCGACCCCACCTCCTTTTATCGCCAGCCACCCGGAGACACCAAGATGTAAAACTGAAGTAGTGCCAAAACGTGCCCAGTGGGATGAAGAATAGAATCGGATAGTATTCAGTGATGAATTCCAACTTTGTTTATGGGCTCACGATGGGCACAGAAGAGTTTGCCGTTCATGTGGAGAAGAATCAGATAATCAGTTTTGTGTGCAACGGGACACAGTACATATTATGCGGTTCAATAGTGTATGGAAGCAGGTTCCTTCTAATATCTCTAGAAAGAAACGTGAATATACAAGAGTATATTCAGAAGGTCTTGGAACCGGTTGCGTTACCGTATCCTCAAAGGTTGGAAACCCTACTTTTCAGCAAGATAATGTCCGTACTGCTATCATAACCAGGAAATGCCCACAAGATTCTGATGTGGATGTTCTTTCATGGCCCGCAAGACCACTTGACCGTTTTTGAGATACAGGGCGTTTTATTGTTTATGACTAAAAACTGTAGTCGGCCATATTTCTGGAATGGTTTTAAATATTTGAATAAAATTTGGTACAAGTATTGTACCCTTTTAGTCCAATCAAAATCATAATTCACTTTGGAAAAATTCGCCGATAACATCATCCTGTGTATCATTTTTTTGGTAAATATTATAAACGTTTAAAAAGTCAATGGATCAGTGTATAAAATAATGTCATTATATTTGATGGCACGTTTAAGGTTATTCTCCAATAAATTTTCAAAAATATTGAATAACCAAATTTTAAATTCTATAAATTAAACAGTCAACTAACTAGAGTCACTATTTTATTAATATTACTTAAATACTCTACACTAATTGAGTATCTTCATTTTTTTGGACAATTAAGTTTAAAATTCCCACTCAAAATATAGTATCTTCCATTTTTTGGATGAACGAAAAATAATATTAATAATGAGGCTTATATTAATAAGCACAATTAAAATCAGTTAAAATAATATTAAAATATTAAAGATGAAGATTGGTAATTTTATTCTGACAAAATAAAGTCAAATTGGAACTTATTAAAGGACAATTTAAACACTTACTACTAAAAAAAAACCAAATTAATTAACAGAACGATGCAATTAATTAAAATTATAATGGATTTACAAAATAACCACCCCTACTTCAGTAAATTTTTGAGAATGCTTTAACATGTTTTTCACTGATCCATCAATCATTTCCGGGTTATTTCTAATGTTGTCGCATACATTAATATATATTCTTTATCTAGTAAATGTTGCCGTGTATTGAATTTTTTCGTTGTACATCTCTGACTTGAATTGACCCTATAAAAAAATTTTCCAGAACTGTAAGATCAGGAGACCTAGGTGGCCAGTTAACAGGAACTCTTCGACCGATCAATCTGTTGGAATAATGCTGAATCAAATGATCTCTGACCAGTAACGAAAAATTGGGTCTAGCACCGTCATGCTGAAACCACATGCTCCTAGAATTAGTGCCTTGTAATAAATCTGGCTAAATGCTTAAGAAAATTTAAATAACCTTCTAACTTTTCTTACGGTTCTATTATGTGGTTAAAAGAATGTTTTTGTGTATGGCTTTTGCAAAAAGAAATGGGAGGCTGCAAAAAAGATTGTAGACCTTTTCAAATTTCAAAGATATTCCAATTTAATAATGAACATGAAAAATTTCGTATTGTATTTCTAAAATGATGTAAATAATGTAACAAATTTAAATAAAATGTACTTAATCATGGAATTTTAAGCAAGTTCAGCCCTGAAAGATGTTTAATTAGCTTAGTGTATTTAAATAAAATTAATAAAGTAATGACGTTAGTTAGTTGACTGTTTAATTTATAGAATTTAAAATTTGGTCAATCAATATTTTTGAAAATTTTTTTGGAGAATAACGTTAAACGTGCCATCAGATATTATGACATTATTTTATAGACTGATCCATTGACTGTATACATGCATACACGGTAATACATATGTATACATATACCTATACATGTTAATCATTATTTACTGAGTTAATTTAAGAAACGTTTAAAGAAGTAGTAGTAAAAAAGGTAATCTGCAGAATGTGAATAAACGACCTTGTTGGTTTTTTTTTAATTAAATACATTAAAAGAATAAAAGGAATTGATATGGACACCTAAAGAAATCTAAATTTATATGAACTTTATTTTGTAATGTGATATTATCTGTACCTCTTTTAAATTTATATTTTTTCTTGTCTGTCTAATAATTTTTTTATTCTATAAATATGTTTCTCTTTCTCTAAAGTGCCTACAGACACGTGTATGCACGTGTCTTAAGATATGAACACGCGTTCATGTACGCCAGTGTGTAGGTAAAATTTCATGTAATTTGTCGCTACTTTTAACTGAAATTTTATCAACACACTGGCCTACATGAACTTGTGTCTATAGGCACTTTTATACAATGCGAGTCAATAGTGTGTTCTCCTTCGATAACCTTTGAACCGTTAGCGATACAACAATTTATTAATTACAAAAGTTTTTTGGGTCGATAAGATCTATCATTTAAAATTATTGTGAAATCTACAGGGTGCTTAAATTTTCTGTTACACATAAAAAATACTTTTTTTTAAATAGAACACCCTGTATATTTTATCACCATTTTATTAAATGAAGAGTATTATACAGTGATATTTTGTTTTTTTGATTTGCATGCAACGTTGCCAAGTTATTTAACATTTTCTGGAAATTTAAGGATTTATAAGGGTCCGTTTAACAACTTTTATTTACCTATGAAAACAAGCTGGGTAAGCAAATATTATACTATTCTTAGTTCATACTACACGCTAAGTATTAGTACCTTTTTTTACAATATTCTATTTTACAGGGTGTCCATGACGGCATGTCAATTAATGTGAATTTTAAATGGGAAAAACTCTGTTTTTTTAAATGGAATACCCTGTATTTTTTTACGTGGTTGGATTCCTCCTTCAAATTGCTTTCTTTTTTGTATAACACTTTCTATACCTAACTGTTGAAGTTTTCGAGAAAATTAAGGTTTTCTCTTTAACCTTGCGATCATAGTAAAAATTAATACAATTTGATCAAGAATGGCTTTGGAAAACAAAAATTGTGCTGTCAAACTGATATTTTGTGGTTTACACGTAATTAATTTTATTTGGTGGTGATTCTTCTGTATTTCCTAGTTGAGTTAATTATTTTTGTTAAATAAATTATGAATTTTTCACACGAAGAGTTGATCGACATGATTTATGCATTGGAAGAAAGGAAGAGAAATCCGCTATTGGCATCAAGAATTTATATTCAGCGTTATCCACAACGAAAACATCCTCACCATTCTGCATTTGAAAGGTTGCGAGAAAGGTTTGAACGAACTGGACATGTAAATTATGAAAAACATGAACGTACAAAACTAGCAACAAATGAAGAAAAAAGTGTTTCAAGTTACATTAAGTGTCGTTGAAGATCCGCATAAAAGTACGAGAGAAATTAATAGATAACTTGATATAAGTCAATCCTCTGTAACAAGAATATTGAGGACACAAAACTTTCATCCTTATCATATTCAACTGCTTCGGGAACTAGAGCCAAATGATTTCGAACGTAGGGTAACATTTTGTGAGTGGACATTCAATAAGATTCACCAACAGCCGCAATTTTTTGATTTCGTGCTATTCACTGATGAGGCTACATTTCATAAAAATGGTTGTGTTAATATACATAACTTACACTACTATGATACGATGAACCCTCATTTTACGAGAAATGTAGATAATTAACACCGATGGTCAGTCAATGTGTGGGCAGGGATAGTAGGTGAATATGTAATTGGACCGTATTTCTTTAATGGTCACTTGACTGGGAATTTGTACCTCGGTTTTTTACAAAATGTACTGGGAGGATTGTTAAACGGGTGTCCTCAAAATGTCTTACAGAGGCTGTGGTTCCAGCACGACGGAGCTCCACCCCATTATAGTATTGCCGTAAGAAACTTTTTAAATGTTACATTTGGTGACAATTGGATAGGTCGAGGAGGACCAGTTCAATTGCCACCAAGATCGCCAGATTTGACAAAATTGGACTTTTTTTGTGGAGGTACATTAAAGGATTAGTATACAAAAACATCACCAACTACAAGAGAAAACATGCAGCAAAGAACTCGACTAGCGTTCGACACCATCACGCCTAACATGTTGCAAAATGTAAGTGACTCATTTGTTCATAGAGTCAGAATTTGTAATTTACAACTAGGAGGTCACGTTGAGCATATTTTGTAACTTGTTTTATTTTTTCTCTTCTATTTACTGCTTACGTTCAAAATTACACTTTTATTTTGTTATGTACATACCTAAGGTGAGGTGTAAATTTTGTCATTCAAGTTCAATAAATTTGCTACTTTTACTGTTTCCCTTGCGATTTTATAGAAAATAATTTTTCACCTGACCGCAATTTTTGTTTTTCCAAAGCCATTCTTGATAAAATTGTATTAATTTTTAGTATGATCGTGAGGTTAAAGAGGAAACCTTAATTATCTCCAAAAATACAACAGTTAGGTATAGAAAGTGTTATACAAAAAAGAAAGTAATATGAAGGAGGAATCCAACAACGTAAAAAAATACATAGTGTTCCATTTAAAAAAACAGAGTTTTTCCCATTTGAAATTCGCATTAATTGACATGCCGTCATGGACACCCTGTAAAATAGAATAATGTAAAAAAGGTACTAATACTCAGCATGTAGTATGAACCAAAAATAGTATAACATTTGCTTACCCAGCTTGTTTTCATAGGTAAATAAAAATTATTAAACGGACCCTTATAAATCCTTAAATTTCCAGAAAATGTTGAATAACTTGGCAACGTTGCATGCAAATCCAAAAAACAAAACATTACTGTATAATACTCTTTTCATTTCATGAAATGGTGATAAAATATACAGGGTGTTCCATTTAAAAAAGTATTTCTTGTGTGTAACAGAAAATGTAAGCACCCTGTAGATTTCACAATAATTTTAAATGATAGATCTTATCGATCCAAAAAACTTTTGTATTTATTAGATTGTTGTATCACTAACGGTTCAAAGTTTATCGAAGGAGTACACACTATTGACTCATCCTGTATAAATTGTTCTATTTTTCTTTTAAATGTGTAAGTGGTTTATATATTTCTTATTTCTTCCGGGATAGTATTATATAATTCGGAAGCTACAAATTTTAATGATCTCTAATCTCTGATCAATAGTTTTTAGAGGATAGATACATTTTTGTTTTTGTCTTGTATTATAATTGTATCTGGATAATACTGCAGAATTTTTTTGATTTGTTAGGAGCAAATCATCGAAAATCTTCAATTGACAAAAAAGGTTCGAAATTAATTAGCCATTCTAAATAAATAATGAAAAATTACCAGTGGGGTAGTATAAAAGAAATTTAGGGATTTATACAGTTTATGGACTCGAAAACTAAGTGACCAGTATATCTGAATTATTAAAATAGGTACTGATTATTGCTTGTGAACTGTTCAATAAGTGTAAGTTGTATATCAATATCTCAATCTGTCTGAGAGATAAATAAAAAAGAAGGTTAAGGAAAATAAATTTCAACGACCTGTACCTCTGATATCGATCAAAATACAATATAAGTTTATTAAAACTTTTTTTCTTAAAATGGGATTCTCCCTCGATTGCCGAAGTCTTGGTACTTAAAAGTGGAACACCCCGTATATATAGTAACAAAATTTAGAAGTGATTTTGTTTATAAAAACCTACCAATTATAGTACTCTGTTTGTGGTTTAATAATAATTAGTTAAAACGTAAAAAAATAACAAATATTTATAACTTTCAGTCAAACCCACAAAAAATTTCAAATATATTTATATTTATGATGAAAAAATCATCTAGTTGCTGATTTTACGAAAGATTATAATGAACGGGTAGTTTTGAGACTATGTGTATAACAATTTCCTTTAAATACTCTAAAAGTGATGAAGAAGTGCTTACCGATGGTGTAAATATATAAACAATGAGGAAAAGGACATAAAAGAGAATTAAGTACGAAGGGGCCACTAATGTGTGTCGCCTTTTCATTGGCAATTATTATACCTAGTGTGCCTAGTCAGCAAAGCGTTTGGAGTTTTTGATAAAGCTTGGGATCGTCGGAATCGTCCCTTCGGACAAGGACAGATCAGGACGGAACAATAGCCTGCGGTAAATCGCTTGCCCGAAGCAAACTGTAAACAAGCCGTTCTGCTGTCTTCGAATACTTTCTATGTTTCACACTGACCATGAACGTCAACAGTATAGACGAAATTTCCAATAAAGGAGACCAAAATTGCAAACCAAAGAGAACATGCCTCCGCTTTAGCATATTAAAAATGTTTTAAGTGCCAGAAATGCTGTAACGCATTTTTAACCAAGGACGAGTTTAATTATTGACTTTTTTTTAGATAAAGGATAAAATCCTCTAAATTTTCATTCATTTAAATCGGTTTAATTGTATATAGGAAACGTTAGTTTTGACCAATTTCACAGTGTCATTAAGTCTGCTAAATTTTCTTCACGATATAAAAATATTAATTTCTATTATTTCCGGATGATTTGCTAGATTTTAAATGATAAATGAAAATACGACAAATCGAAAGCTCCTGAAATGGGTTGGAACCTTTGATGTGAAACTAACTAACACTGACGTGGTTTTCCATAAAACACAAAAAAAAACTATACCGGGTGTAAATGAAACCCTAGCCCACCACGTCTATTTTCATTGTTTATAGAAATAAATTGATGAAATTTTAATATGTTGTAACACACATAAAATTGCATTAGAAGACAATATTTTCAATTTGTTTCGGTTTCGCCGGAAATTACCCCAACTTTCTTATTTTAAATAGAACACCCTGTATATTTTTACATTTTTGGAATCTATGGTGTATTCTGAATATAACAGCATACAATTTTCTTCGATTGTTTTAGTTATTTCTTTTTTTTAACGAAAATTTTAATTTTTGATTTAGAGTGATTTACAAAAAAATATTTCTGACGGGGTTTCTTACTATTGCAATCATTGAATTACTATTTCATGATAAATACTCTCTTCCATAGGAGCTGTCGAAGGTGAGAAAATCGGTTTTTCTAAAAAAATGCATATTTGTCAAATCTCAAAATTGTGGCTCATCACGATATTTAGAAAATACAGCTTTTTACTATTACAGGGGTAACCATAATTTAGCCATAAGAATTCACAGTAGAAAAATCAACATTCTTCTAAATAAATATGTAATTCACAAAACCCGATACACAAAGTAGTGTGCTGTGAAACAATCATCTCAAATAAGTAATTTGAATAAAATAGCTGTCAAAATAGTCAACAATGGCTATACTTAGCATTAGAGTAAGCATAATTTAAGTGTACTAGTCACGACAGGTATTTTAAACAAATAATTTTATGTGAGATTCACAGCACACTATTTTACTTGCTTTTCTTCAACTCACAATGTAGTCACGTTTGTCTTCAAATCTTGCATCCTTCATTTAACACACTTCCTGACATAACCAATTGAGGAAATTTTGCACAGTTACTAAGATCAGATGACAATACAATCAATATTCCAATGTTACTTTTGCAAATATCCCCACGTGAGTGCGCGGGGGTGAAAATTGAAAAATTTGCATAAGTATGATAATTTAATGTGTGATAATAATTTCATAAGTATGACTAAAAAGTAGAAAATAAAAAAAAATAACAAATTTTTTTTAAAAACTTGCCTTTGTTAGTCGTACTAAAAAGTAAAAAATAATTTCTTTACCGAAAAAAAGCCAAAAAAGAAGCAAGGTGCGCACTTTGTACAATCTGCGTACAATCATACAAAGTGCGCATATCTTGCCTTTTTGACTTTTTTTTTGGCAAAGAAATTATTTTTTACGTTTTTAGTATGATTAAGAAAAGCAAGTTTAAAAAAAAATTCTTTTTCATTGTGCATCGTGTTTTGTGTATTACATTAGGTACTATTTATACTATTTATTTAGAGAAATTTTTATTTTTCTACTGTGAATTCTTATTGAATTGCTAAGTTATGGGTATCGCTGTAATTGTAAAAAAATGTATTTTCTAAATATCACGATAAGCCACCATTTTGACAAATATGCATTTGAAAAACCGATTTTCTCACTTTTGGCGGCTCCTATGCAAGAGAATATTTATCATCAGTAATTCAATTTTTGCTATAGTAAGAAATCCCGTCAGAAAAGTTTTTGTAAATCACACACTCTAAATCAAAAATTAAAATTTTCGTTAAAAAAGAAGTAAATAAAAAATCAAAGAAAAATGTATACTGTTATTAAGAATTCACTATAGATTCCAAAAATGTAAAAATATGCAAGATGTTCCATTTAAAATAAGAAAGTTGGGGTAATTTCCGGTGAAACCGGAAGTGCATAAAAATTGAAAATACTGTCTTCTAATGCAATTTTATGTGCATAACAATACATTAAAATTTCATCAATTTATTTCTATAAACAATTTATTTATATAAACAATGAAAATAGAGGGGGTGAGCCATTTACACCCGGTATGCTGCATTCGAGGCGCGTTTAGCCAACCAAGTTGGCATCATCTGGAGATGATTAAAACTATTTTAATCATCTCCAGATGATGTCAACGTGGCTGGAGGTGATTAAAACTATTCTTAATCATCTCCAGATGATACCAACTTGGTTGGCGAAACGTGCGTCGGGTATATTATAGCAGTATATAGTGTTTTGTGGTAAACCACGTTAGCGAATCGGAAGCTATCAGATATAAAATTTGATAAAATTTACTACTTTTAAGATAGCAACAGCAACTATGGTATATTTATATATTGACTAAGCTGGGCAGTACTCGAATAAATTGTACTTTTAATTGTACTGGAGTACCCAAAGTACTCAGTACCAGATACTCATGTGTTCTTACTTTTATTTTGACGGTAATCAGTACTCAAAATTAAGTACTTTACATTTATTGAATACTCAGAATTTTTTATGCCTACAGCTGACGAGTAACGAGTACGAGTACCGACGCACAGTGGACGGAAACGCCGAAAAGCTGGCCAAAATATGGCATTGAGCTATTTTACTGAAATTGTGCATACAGAGGTTTTTTGTGTCGCTGATCAAGAATCCGAAGTTGAATTTTGAAAAAACAAAATGGCGGCCATGAAATCCCCCAAAACATACCAAAAATCGCCAATTATCGCTGCATTTTTACAAAACATTGTATACAGTTTTTTTGGGTCGCTGATGAAGAATCCCATATAGAATTTCAAAAAAATTACGGTCAAAAATATATACATAGTTCAAAAATTATTATTGAATTGAAGCGTATTCATGTGTTTCATTTGTTTCGGGAAAATTAGGATCTGGGGAACGGAATAAAAATGTGTAATGACTTTGAACGCATGAGTTGAGAACGCATGACGTTCTCATTTCATGAGAACGCATTCAAAAGGAGCCCACTTTATGGTGCACGAATGTGCATGCATCCGTGCATTCGCGCACAATTTGGTCAATATCTCGCAAAAATGCAAAAAAGATGCAGCTAATTTTTTATACACTTTCGAAAAAATGTTCATTGAACACATTCCAATAAGTTTCAAGACCAACCATCACCAACCGCGTAACTTATGGCTTTTTTTGTGGAGTTTATGAATCGTTGCATGTACAAAAATGCACTCCACTTCGATAATTACTTACTAATTGCCATATAAATAAACTGATCTGATACTGAGATATTTTAATTGTACTTACTTTCTGATGCAGAATCCATTTTTATGACACAGAAAACTGCACTTTGAGAATTTTTACGCTGCAGACAAAATTTATCGATTTTTGAAGCGTTGCGAGCTGCCAAAGTGACGCGCTGCACGGTCGCACAATAAGTAAATTCCTCGCTCAGGTAGTGAACCCGGACCGGTATTAACGGTCGTTTCTAATGCTAGGGGTACCACTACAACGATTTAAAACGTTTCCATTTAAAAAAAAATCTTCGTTTTTTTAATTTTGGCCAGCTTTTTGGCGTTTCCGTCCACTGTGGGCCGTGGGTACACAACATAAAAAAAATGTCATTCATGTGAAGGTAGGTCTCGTCGAATATTTGAATAATAGAATTTTTTTAATTTGCCCAAATACAACCGAAATACAAGGGTATGTCTGCTCAACGTGGAACACACTGTATATCCATTTTTCAAATTTTTTCACGACTAACTATAAAAGATAAATATATACCGTAGTGGACATTATTTTAGAAAATTTTGTCCTCTACAACTTTGGTCGTATAAAATTTTCACAAATCTGGAATCTGTTACGGTTCTCTCAGCATTTTGGGTGAAGAGTCCCGGCGCACCTTTTTTAAAACGTTTTTTATTTTATTTTTTTTTTTTTGCATACTTGTCCTGTCAGTCGAATCTAAAACATTGCATCATTATACTCAGTTTTTAATTCTTAACAATTTCCAAATATTTTCAATCATTACCGTCAACTTTTCAACTCATTTTCTTTGATTATGCATATTAATAAATATTCCTATTTGAAGTGTTATAAAACACCCTCGGTGATACTACAAGGGCCCACCGAAAAAAAATAAATTAAATTAAATTAAATAGACCATAGACCACTTCTTATAATCTCTCTACTAATTCAATATTTAAAATTTCTTGATTGTCTTCTTTTTTTTTATTTATCATCAATAGAAAAATGTAAGAGCGTTTTAAAGTTTTATGAAATGATTTGATATAAAGTTCTTACTTGTCATTTCAACAGTTTGAAATACTGACATCTTTTTTTGCTCAATAAAATACTTTAAAGTTTATTTGATTTAAAAGTTTGTAAATTATAAAAGAGGCATAAAATAAAGAGTTGCTTTTATGCTTAAAGCGGTTTGTCACATTGTGATATTTACCATATTTATGTTTTATTCATCAACTTCATTTTTCTTGTGGCCCCCATATCACTGGCGGTTCTTCTATAGGGTCATTTGGTCAATGACCTCCCACATACAAATAAAAAATAGAGTTGTTCATTTTCTGAAGTTTAAAAATATATAATATATATATTTTTAATATTCTTAAAGAATATATAAAATTTTCTAGTTCATTCTATGCACAATACTATTCAAATATATAGATCGCAGGATTTCGTATCCCCCCCGAGCACCGAGCCACTACATTCATATTCATTACATTATTCATTTATAGAATTTAAAAATCTTGGGTCAATCCACAACTTGTCCTCAAAGCTAGCTACGGACCGAATTTACAACGAATTAAAGTGAAATAGACTTATGCGCGAATCGTCAGAAAGCAAAAGAGACAGAGAACACTGGCGGGGATAATGTCCCTGACACATTTTACGGAAACGGTAACGCACGAAGTTCAATAGAGTAGACAGCAGTCTTAATGCTGACTAGGTACGCGTTGGTCGGTAAATTCTGTCGCGTTGTTTTTAATGTTTTTATTTGTGAACATTTTATTAGTAAATCTCTACTTGTCGTGAAATTAAGTAAACCAGTGTTTTTGATGTTTACTATTAAATATGAGTGTTGTACAAAATATATTAAAACTGAAAGATGGACATAAGTTGGGTTATGAAGACCGAGTGAAATTAATGAAAATTAATGAAATTCCTGAAAAATTGATAGCACAAAGTTACGATGGAGCATCAGTAATGAGTGGTGCTTTTGGAGGTGTACAAGCCAAAATTAAAAAAAGTTATCCTTCAGCAAATTTTATTCATTTTTACGCTCATCAACTAAATTTAATTTTACAAAAAGCATCAAGTCAGGATAAAAGCATAAAAATTTTTTTTGCTAATTTACACAGCTTTTCTTCATTCTTTGGAAAATCGCCAAAAAGAACAGCCGTGTTAGATAATGTTGTTAAGGTGAGATTACCTAAAGCGGCTCCAATACGATGGAATTTTAATACAAAGTGCATAGAGACTGTTTATACCTATCGAAGAGAATTATTAGATTGTTTAGAAAAAATCATTGATAATGAATCAGAAAACAACACTCTAAACCAAGCTATTGGTTTAAAAAACTACTTACAAAATGAACATTTTCTTTACTGGTTAAATTTTTTTCATTTAGTTATGCCTCATTGTGATATATTGTTCAATCAATTACAAAAATGTGTATTGGCGTTTTTAATAGTAAAATTGAATAACTATTTGGAGGAGACGTCCATGCAGTCTGCCCAGAGATGTAAAACGGAAGAATCAAAAAGGAGAATTTCATTAGAAGTTTGTGATATAATTACATCTGAGATCAAAAACAGGGTTGGCTTCAGTAATCATTTAGCAGTGTCTCAGTTATTTCACGCAGATCGATTTAAAGATTATAAAAAAAGTTTTCCTCAAGATATGTTTAAATTAGTTAAAACGGAGTATCCAGTCATAAATCATTTGAAACTTAAAACTGAATTAGAAGTATTATATAGCCGAGAAGATTTTTTCCAATAGTGAAGGTGCAGTTGCTTTGTTACAGCTTTTTATTAACAATATTTGTGCAATACTTTTTCTGAAAGTGTCAAACTGTTAAAAATCTTGTGTACTCTCCCTATGACTACCGTCGAAAGTGAACGTTGTTTTTCCACCTTAAGAAGAATAAAGATATTTTTTAAGAAATACCATGGGTCAGGAAAGGTTATCTTCTTTAGCTATGCTTACCATAGAAAGGGCAGTAATAAAGAAGATAAAAGACTTTAATGAAAAAGTAATTGATCACTTTGCATTTCAAAAAGACCGGAGGATCGACTTGGAATTTAAATCACTTTAAAAGGTAGGTAATACAGTAAACTTTTCTAATTGACCTCCCTATCTCTTGACCCACGAACCGCCACTGCCCCATATTGAATTTTTACAATATCGACAGTATTTTTCTCCTTAATTCAAAAGTATAACACACTTCATGGATTAAAAATGTTTTTACAAATTTCAAAAATTCTTATAGATAAAAAAGTTATGGCCGAAAAATGAAAAGCTCATTTTTCGTTTTTATTTTTATTTTATTTTATTTTTTTATTTATTTATCTTTTTTTCGAATTACTAGGGATCAGTATAAGATTTGATATTTTTTGTGGATTAATAACGAGCTCTAAATTTAACAACTGCCAAATTAATCCCACCTTCTATCTTTTATAAGCGAGATGTCCACGATGGTAGTCCAATTTGAATCAGCCTGTATAGAAAAGAAACATGAACAACATTTTTTTCTTTCTTTTTAAAGACCGTGAAAGTTTCGTAGTTTGTGTATTAGTATCGCTTAAATTAGTTGTAATTCGGGTCGGAGGAAGCGAGGGGGAAGTAATAACATATTCTCCCTTGTATTACAAGATGTAATCGTGTAATGCTATTAGAGAAGAATCCATAAACCAGCTAAGATTTGTCGTGAATTGTAAGAACCTTCGGTTCGTCTAATAAATATTTGACGGGAAGAGTCTCTTGTCTCGGTTACCAATTACGAGAAATGTATAGTTATCTTTGTTTTAATACGTTCATCTGCTGGTTAATAGCGGGAAAGCAAAATTAATATAGGTTACACTTGTAACTTTACCAGTTCCTAAACAAGATGACGCTTCGCTCAATATCTCCTAAAAGTCGGGAGAGACACGGAGCTTCGACAGATAAAGTATTACCGAACGTATTTATAGCTCAGGTGGTAAACTCAAATAATAAGTTAATATTTATTTGCATAACACTCAGAATTTGCGTTATACCAAGTAACTAGGCTATGTTAAAATATATAGTGCTCCACGGATACACTTAGCTAAATATAATTATGATTATGAAAAAAAGAAACATAAGCACCACAGAAATTAGACAAAAAATTCGGACCCGCAGGACGATGGAAAGATTATCTAGTCACAATTGGCATCGCGTGCGCTAGCCAACTAACCCACCGAGCCAGTGTGTGAAGACTTTTCAGAATAAGCATAATATTTTATGAAGAGAAAAAACTATAAATCAAAAGGGTTACAACTATAGTTAAGTCAGTCCGTGGACACACTATATATTAGTTGTAAATTTTATACAAGGTGTTGTATGACGTAATGAGCAAACTCAAGGAGCATATCCCTGATGTTATTTTAAGTAGAAAATATTCTAAATTATGGATCCGCATCGGCTTAATTTTCGAGATATAGGGTGCTGAAGATAATAAAAATGATATGTTTTCGTAAAGTATCTCAGAAATCCTTATAGATAGATACCTGAAATGTTAAAATATGTATCTAAACCCGTTATGTCAAGCAACACCCTCTATATACATATATATATATATATATATATATATATATATATATATATATATATATATATATATATATATATATATATATATATATATATATATATATATATATATATATATATATATATATATATATATATATATATATATATATATATATATATATGTATATATATATATATATACAGTAAATTTTCCCAGTATGAATGAATGAATCAATTTTTGGTTGCTGTGAATAGCATCACAATCTGCATTTGTTGACAACACACACACAACATACTGGGATTTTCTTATACCCCCAAAATTCGATAAACCTTATTAACTATTTTTTTTATCCAAAATCTGACACCATGGCGTTCATCAGGACTCCTGAAAATTCCTTGGTACCAAATTTCATAAAAAAATGTCAAACGGTACTTATTTTATTAAGGGGCAAGAAAGTTGGTAGAAACTCCATCAAAATACACTATTGTACCCGATTTCATGCAAACCTGCGTTTGATGCGGAGAAAAGTAAGAGAATTGGAGTTTAAATATGCGGGAGAGGGTAACTGGGTACTGCTTCATTACCACTAAGCGCGCCCGGTAAGCAAATAATGTCAAATTCAGGCCGAAGACGCCGCAATAAATAACATGTGGCAGTAGCACAGAACAACTGACTTTGCCATTTATTAGATTTTCATTACTCCATCACTGTCTGCTACATTAAACGCAGGTTTTGCATGAAATCGAATCCAGTAGCGTATAATAAAGAAGATAAGACTATTCAATAATCCAGTAGAAAAAAATTTATTCAAAAATAAGTCGTGAATTCACTGAATTTTGACTTTTTTTTCTAAAAATAATCATACATTTTCAATACAACGATCCTAATTGCTAGCATTTCCAAAATAGTTCAATGATTTCATAACTTATTTTTTGAATAACGAGACATATTTTCTCGATTCGATAGCCGATAGTTTTTTTTCTCAATAAATACCGTTCGACATGTTTTGATGAAATTTGGTACAAACGCATTTTGATCGGTCCTGATAAACTCTATGGTGCCAGATTTTGGATAAAAAAATTGCGAATATGGTTTCTCGAATTGTGTGCCTAGTGATCAATATGGTTAAAAAAATGCAAATTCTGGTGCCCTTTACAAAAAAAAAAGTCATTTGATTATCTCAATATAAAGATTTCATAGGCTTGTGTCCACCTTAACGTAGACACACTGTATGTATGTGTGTTATCTCTGAATGTACGTATGTATTGCGGAGACGCATTTTCATACGCCACTACACATTGTTAAAACAACATTCTGTACATACATAATGCTCGGCGTGGAGTTCTGTGGGTGGGTTTATGATTGAAATTTTATATTTCTATCAGTTTTTAATTGCATTGTACTAAACATCGTACAAATATAATAGAGAAATGCCTGAGCTATTTCCTTTTAGGTAGATTTACTTCCTAAATAACGCTTTTAAAATTATACACTAAAAATAATTTATATAACATTAAACCGTGAAATGATAAATACATTAACAAGGGGAAGATTTTAAATCTTATTTGTCGGTGGTTTCTTTATGCAAATAGGGCTCGTTAACAATGGTATTTTTCCTCTTAAAGTACGCCTAAAGAAGTTGTACAACATCATCTTAAAATTACACGGAACTTAAAACAGCCGCCTTTATATTTTTCAGCGGAAAATTATTAAATTATGAACACTTTTTATTCTAATTTTTAATATATCTTTTCCGCTTTGATAAATATATTGTCTGGAGAGATGTTTTTTATATTATGCAAGAAATGAATGTCCACGGATGTTGCCTGTTTTCTGTTGATATGTGAGTTTTTTTTTGCGAATTTTTTACACACGATTCAAAATGTGTTTTCTTTTTAATCTCAGCTTCTTTGGATTCTAACATTTGTGACATTTTAAAAATGAAACGTTGCGAGCATAGTATAAAGAGAATGGTATGTCAGGTAGCCATACCGAAAGAAGCGCACTACGTCACTCAGTAGCAAACGCCCCAAGTTATCGAACATATAACATGTTAAGCACATTTCGTTCTAAAGAGTATAATATTATTGCTGAGGTTGACATCTCCCGCCTTGTTAACTGAGTGACGTCATCGACACGGACTACCTACGCGCGGACATACCATTCTCCTGTTGCAAGTAATATAATAGAGCTCCATATATCTATTGTGTGTCCTTGTGTAGAAAGGGTTACCTATAGGTTTTAAGTTTGCAGACTTATCCTCGTTATCAGCGAAGACTGAGGCCAATGTGTCACATTCGGGAATTGAATCAAGGTTGTCTAGTTGAAAGCAATAATTTTTACCACTCGACTAAACAGACATGTCACAATACATTACATATAATGAAAACTGACAAATTTATCATACATATCGTAATGTCACAAAATGGTTAAAAATAAAAATCTAATTGTTTTTATTTATTTTCTCATTTCTTCATTGTCAAACTTGGTACTGAAGGCAAAGAAAGGGAACAACAATGAAGCGTAGAAGGATTTCCAAAAAAATCAAGACATGGACAACTCCTGTTTCATTTATGGGGAGGACTAGTAAAAATTTAATTTAATTGACTCACTCTGTATATGTGTACAGTTTTCGAAACAGATTTCGTTTCCAAAACATTAGAAAAATATTTGATTTTGCTCAAGCGTAAATTAATTAAATAGTAATGTAATATTAATATTTTTTCTTTGCTAAAGCAGTTATTTCATGTTGTAGTTTTTCTTCTCATTTCACATATATATTTTTTGGAAAGTATAGACACTACTTAGCATCAGAAACATTAGGTTCATCTCTACAGTAGTCGAATTGCCCAATTACAGACTGACACTTAGAGGAAAAGATAGGTCGAAAAGCCTTTCCAATAATCCATGTTTTTAATTAATTTTATTTATATCCACGACCTGTGGATTCGTGTGGTAAAAAGTTTCAACGTGGAAAGAGAAAAATTAACATTTAGACAACTGGGATATACGACAAGCTTTCAGTGAATGTCAAGATGAAACTGGATTTACTTTCTTATGGTCTACCCGATACATATAAATATCATTGTTTTTTGGTATAATGTACAAAATAAACAATATTTATTTTTGAAATAAAAGCTTTATAGATTCCTATTGTCGATTGGCGTTTTATGTTCTGAATACAATGATTGTGTAATGTATACTTTTTCTTTATTTTATTGCTTATCGGCAATAAATACAGATTTTCTATTTCTCTCAAAAGAATAATCGAATATAAGATACTTCATTGCCGATTTATTATATTTGCAAAGAAAGGAACAATAAAAAATAGAAGCTTTGAGAAAATTCTATTTGGATTCTCGTTTCTTCCCCTAGGCTGTCTCTAACCACAATATTTACTAACCCAAAAGGGCCGAAACTATTTCTCAACAGACACTACAAAAGGTTAAAACATTGCATATTGCCCTTCTATATATATAAGATTACACTGAATTTCCGAGCCAAACAACAACTGTGTTGTTCACACATTTAAAATCAATCTAATGTTTTTATCTATGAGATACGATTCGATTTCGAGAAAAATGAAATGGTCTTATAAAATACATGGTTATTTAATATGTTTAATTAACATTTACTATTTTTGGTAGAGTTACACATACATACATTATTCATAATTTATTTCTCGAATGTCACTAAATATAATAATACAAAGAAAACAAAAAAAAAGTCGAAATGAATATGCAGTGTAGTATCAAAGACAAACTCTCAGTTTATCCCAGAAAACTACTGCATGTCACTTCTATATGAAAACTAAGAACTCTGAATTTATCAGTAATTTTCTAATATTTATAATAATATGCAATAATTTGACCACAATTATTTGCATTTCAATATTTACAAATTTCTTTATAAAGAATAACTTACTTTAGTTTTCAAATTCATGGTGATATTGGATAATATCATCATTATTCAACATCACCATTTATTATCCTTATCTACCATGATTATCACCCACCCTCTTCATCATCCACTATCATCATAACCAATGATCCCCATTATTCATCATAAACCATCACTATACATAATTATCTACCATTATTGATTATGGCGGTAGTTGATGATTATGACGGTCATAATCATCAACTACCGCCATAATCAATAATCATCATTCACCATAACTATTCATCATCATCCACCATTATCACCCTCATCAATCATCACCGTCATACGTCATAATTATAATCATTTCACAGGTACACAAAAATAAAAAATGTTCTGTACTTTAAATCAAAACCATGTTTCCATATGTATTTTGATGTGCTATAACCGAATCTGACCATAAAAATTACGGCTATTGCTTCAATTCTTAGTTACGAAACATTTTTAGCTACAAATAGCGTAAAAATCGCCTTTTTTAAACAAAAAAAATTACAATTTTTTAGACAGTTTTTTTTCCTAAATCATCGTAATTTACGTTTCCATGGGTACTAAACATGATTTTGACATCAGAATAGCCTTTTTGGCAGCTGCCAACTGTCAAACCGCAAATTGTAAAATTCCAAAATTTGTAAGAAAAGCTTCATCTATGTGTAAAACTATATGATTACCAACGTTTTTGAGGATGCTAAATATGATTTTGACATCAAAATAGTCTTTTTGGCAGCTGCCAACTGTCAAATCTCAAATTATTAAATTCCAAAATTCGTAAGAAAGGCTTCTTTAATGTGTAAAACTATATTACTACCAACGTTTTCAAGGGTGCTAAATATGATTTTAACATCAAAATTGCCCTTTTAGCAGCGACAGTTGTCAAACTGCCAATTCCCACATTAAAAATTTTAGATAAATAGTTTGTGGCATGCAAAAAACTTTCATTAATTTTTTTTCGAAATCAGTAAATATGATTTAATTATCGTAATTATATATCTGTACAATAACCGTTATGTTGAGCATCCTCAAAAACATAGGTAGTGAAAAGTTTTACAAATATTTTTTTTTTGAAATTTTGGAATTTAGCAATAGTTGGCAGCTGCCAACGCGGCAATTTTGATGTCAAAATCGTATTTAACACCCTCAAAAACGTAGGTAGCGTTATACTTTTACATATGGAAGAAGCTTTTGTTACAAATTTTGAAATTTTACAATTTGCAGTTTGACAGATGGCTGCTGCCAAAAAGGCTATTTTGATGTAAAGATCATATTTAGTGCCCATAGAAACGTAGATTACAATGATTTCGGAAAAAAATTGTCTAACGATATTGTAATTTTTCTGTTTAAAAAAGGTGATTTTTACGATATCTGTAGCTAAAAATGTCACGTAGCTAAAAATGTCACGTAGCTAAAAATTGACGCAATAACCGTAGTTTTTATGGCCAGATTCGGTTTCAGCACATCAAAATACATAAGGACATGGTTTTGATTTAAAGTACAGGATTTTTTTATTTTTGTGTGCCTGTGTTTATTAAACCACCAACATTTATTATAATTTATAATATCAAATCAAATTATTTGCCAATAATACTCAACAAATTCAATAAAGTACTTAAAATATCTGCAAACATCTTGTCTGCATCTCTATTTAGTTTACTTGAGCTGCGTGGCAGATATAATCTCAACACTGTGGCGCAAAAATTGATCATTCACAGCTGATATGTGTATTTCTTTCGTTGTTCTTAACACCACAGTCATTAATTATCATTACTAAACTAGATATAGATTTAGACACAATAATACAATAAACTAGATATAGTCAATATGTGAGTAAAATTGTAAAAACGACAACGAAACCAAGCCAACGACAAGAATACCATATCAAGGACAACAACATCAACAACAACGACATCACCGACAACGATGACAATAACGAGAATCAAACAACGACATCTTCGACAAATACATTACCACCACCAACTTACCGATTATATCGAAATTAACGACAACGATATCAACGGCAGTGACGTACCAACGACTTCAACGGTAACGACATCAACGGTAACGACATCAACGAAAACCACGTCATCGACAATGGCATTACCAAAAACGACATACACGAGGACACCACTGACAACAATGATAATATCAACGACATCAACGAGTATCGAACGACATCTTTTACAAAGACGCTACCGTCAATAACATCATCGATATCATCGAAATTAACGACAATGATATCAACAATAGCGACATGAAAAACAACGACTTCAACATAATGGCATCACCGACAAAAACATGGAAGACCAACACAACACCACCAACAATGATGTCACCAATATCAATACCGACAATTTCAATAACTGCGATATAACGACGAATTCAATTATAACGACCTCAACAACAACGACGTCACCGATAACGACATTAACGACAACGATATTAAGGATAACGTCACCAACAATGACATCACCGACTACATCAAAGACAGCGATATCATCGGGAACGACATCGATATCAACGACAGCGTCATCAGATATAACATTAGCGAAAACGACAATCAATGAGAACGCCGTCAATGAGAACAACGCCACATACAATGACATCAACGGCAATGACATTAACGATAACAATAATGAAGACATCAACGAGAACCACATCTGTGACCTTAAAGGCAATGACGTCAACAACGTTATCCACAACGTCATCTCCGATGATGACATCAACAATAACGACATCAGCCACAATGACATCTCCAGCAACGACAATGAGATCAAAGGCAATATCAACTACATCAACGAAACGTCACCGACAATGACATCAATAACGACTTTAACGACACAAGCATCAACACAATATCAACGACACGGACATAAAAAATGACATCATCGGCAATGGCTACAAAGACAACGACGTCAGCGACAACGTATCCAACATATCAACTATATCACTAGCATCACCGACAGATACATCTACAACTATTTCTATGATATCAACTGAAACGTCGAGTACGACATCACCGGCAACGGCGCCAACTACAACAAGAACGACAATATCAGTAACAACATCAACGACAACTACATATATCAAAGACATCATCGCCTTCAACGACATTGGTGAACTTCAACAACAATGATGACAATAACATCACCAACAGCGACATAAATGACATCAACAACTAATCACCGGAAATGACGTCAACTACAACTACGACATCGTCAAAGACAATGACATTACCGATAACGATGTCAGGGACGACGAAATAAATATCGATATCAACAAGAATCGAACGACATCTACAAACACCATCACCGACATCACCAATAACATCGAAATTATCAGTAACGATATCAATGTTACAAAAACAACGATTTCAACGATAACGACATCAATGAGAAAATCACTGATAACGACAATGAAATAAACACACAGACAACGATGTCAGCATCGAGAAATACATCGAGGACATTGAAAACACCGGCATCACTGAAATCAAAGGAAACAATATTAATAACTACGATATTAACGGTAACGGATTTATTGATAATAGAAACAACGACTTCATCAACGATACCATCGACAAGTATATTAGAGATAACATCAGAGACAACAACGAGAACGACATCAACATTAACAACAAGTCAACGACAACTCCATTAAAGACAACGATATTAACAATAACTACAACAATGAGGACATCAAGAAGAACGACATCTGCAACGGTGCCGACAGTAATTTACAACGATGGCAATCACAACGATATTAACTACAATATTATCAATGATATCCACAACGATATTAACGAAATCTTTTACAACGACGAAAAAATATTAACGAGATCGACTTCATTTATATTACCAGCATCAACGAGAAACATCAACAGCATCACGGACAATGAAATCAGCATTAACGACATCAACGATAACAAAATCTCTAGGAACGACCACCACCTTTTCACTTTTCTAAAATACAGAGTGTGGGATACGGAATATGAGATAACAGAGTACATGATACAGCAGGATATAAGCTACAAATTACAGGATAGAAAGTATAGAATACAGATACAGGATACAGAATACAACGAAGGAAAGATGAAAAGAAGAATAAAGTAGAATGGACAAATACACGATTGATTGAAGTTGATGGGCAACTTGTATTTCGCAAAAGTTGTCTTTTGGCTTTGGTCCCTCGCGATGTTCTCCTCTACAATCACAAAAAAACAACAACAAAAAAAGGGACACCGACGACGACAAAGACGACCACAATGACAGCAACGACAACGACGATGGCAACGTCGACGATAACGACGACGACAACGACGGCGACAACGACAACGACGGCGATCACCACCAACATCACCACCAGCACCACCATCACTATGATCATTAACATCAACATCAACATCACCTCAATCAATCATCATCATTTCAATCAACCATCATCATCCCAACCATCATCCCCAATCAATCAATCAATCAACCAATCAATTAATCAACCAAACAACTAATCAACCAACTAACTAACCAACCAACCAAAAACCAACCAACCCAACAATAACAACAGCAACACCAACAGCTAACAACACCAACACTAACAACACTAACACCTACAACACTAATACCAACAACACTAACACCAACAACACCAACACCAACAACACCAACATCAACAGCAATAACACCGACACTAACAACACCAACAACACCACCATCAGTACCACCAAAAACACCAACACCATCATCAACAACACCACAAACATCAACACCATCATCATCATCATCAACACCACCAACACCAACACCACCAATACCACTACAAACACCAACACCACCACCATCATCACCATCAACATCACAAAAACATCAACACCACCAACATCAACACCAAACCATCAACACCAAAACATCAACATCACCAACACAACCAACAGCACCAACACCAACTACACCAAATCACCAAAATCAACATCACCATCAACACCACCGCCACCAACAGCACCAACACCAACTACACTAAAACATCAACATCAACATCACTATCAACACCACCGCCACCAACACCAGCACCACCACCAACATTAACAACACCACCGACACCACCAACAACACTATCAACACGACCAACAACACCAAATACAACACAACAACACCACCACCAAAACCAACACCAACACCGACACCAAAACCAACACTGACACCAAAACCAACACCCAAACACCAACACCGAAACACCACCAACACCACTGGCACCGGCACCCAACACAAGCGTCCGACATTGGCGCCTGGCACCGATGCACGCCAACGACAAACACACCAACAACACCAACAAAAGCAACACCACCAACAAAAGCAACACCACCAACACCAAAACACCACCACCAACACCAAAACACCAATTCCAAAACACCAACACCAAAACGCCACCGACACCACCGGTACTGGCACCCATCACCGCGAAAAAAATCGGCGTCCGACACCGACGCCCGACACCAGCGCCCAACACCAACGCCCGACACCGACGCCCGACACACGACAACGAAAACGAAAACGACAACGAAAACGACAACCATAACCACAACTACATCAACAACAACAACAACACCACCACCCCCCAACACCCACAACAACTCCAGAAAAGCCTAACACTGACGCTCGACACCGGCGCCCGATACTGACGCTCGACTCTGACACACGACAACGAAAACGTTAACCAAAACCACATCAACAACAACAACACCACAACCAACAACAACCACTTCAACAACAACAACACCAACACCACCAACAAGAACAACAACACCAACAACGCTCAATACCGGCGGCCTACACCGACGTCCGACACCAACGCCCGACACTGACGTCCGGCACCAACTCCCAAGACAGACGTCCGACACCAGCTCCCAACACATACGCATGACAACCACAACATAACCACAACCACAACACCAATACCATTACCAGCACCACCAACACCATCAACAACACCAACACCAACAACACCAACATCAACAACGCAACCAACACTAACATCAACAACGCAACCAATACTAACATCAACAACGCAACCAACACTAACATCAACAACACAACCAACACCATCAACAACACAACCAATAGCACCACCAACAACCACACAACCAACCACACCAACAACCATACCGACACCAACACCAACTCCAAAACACTAACACCAAAGCATCACTGATATCACCGTCACCGACACAGACACCCGACACCAACATTCGACACCAACACCAACAACACCAACACCACCAACACCAACACAACCAACACCAACACCAGCGACACCGACAGCGACAGCGGCGCCGCTGTCGGTGTCGTTGGTGTTAGTGTTGGCAGCAGCAGCAACAGCAACACCAACAACACCAACAACACCAACAACACCAACAACACCAACAACACCAACAACACCACCACCAACAACAACACCAACAACAACACCAACAACACCAACACCAACAACATCAACACCAACAACACCAACACCAACACCACCAACAACACCAACACCCACAACACCAACACCAGCAACACCAGCAACACCAACAACACCAACACTAACAACACCAACACCAACAACACCAAAAACACCAAAAACACCAACACCAAAAACACCAACACCAACACCAAAAACACCAAAAACACCAACACCAACAACACCAACACCAACAACACCAACACCAACAACACCAACACCAACTACACCACCAACACCAACTACACCACCACCACCACCACCACCAACACCAACAACACCAACAACACCAACAACAACACCAACAACACCAACACCAACACCAACGCCAACGCCAACGCCAACGCCAACACCAACACCAACAACACCAACACCAACACCAACACCAACACCAACACCAACACCAACACCAACACCAACACCAACACCAACACCAACACCAACACCAACACCACCACCAACACCACCACCAACACCACCACCAACACCAACACCAACACCAACACCAACACCAACACCACCACCAACACCAACACCAACACCAACACCACCAACAACACCACCAACAACACCAACAACACCACCACCAACACCACCACCAACACCACCACCAACACCAACACCAACACCAACACCAACACCAACACCAACACCAACACCACCAACACCACCAACACCACCAACACCACCAACACCACCAACACCACCAACACCACCAACACCAACAACACCAACAACACCAACAACACCAACAACACCAACAACACCAACAACACCAACAACACCACCACCAACAACAACACCAACAACAACACCAACAACACCAACACCAACAACATCAACAACACCAACAACACCAACACCAACAACACCAACAACACCAACAACACCAACAACACCAACAACACCAACAACACCAACAACACCAACAACACCAACAACACCAACAACACCAACAACACCAACAACACCAACAACACCAACAACACCAACAACACCAACAACACCAACAACACCAACAACACCAACACCAACACCAACAACACCAACACCAACACCAACACCAACAACACCAACAGCAACACCAACACCAACAACACCAACACCAACAACACCAACACCAACAACACCAACACCAACACCAACAACACCAACACCAACACCAACAACACCAACAACACCAACAACAACACCAACAACACCAACAACAACACCAACAACACCAACAACAACACCAACAACGACACCAACAACACCAACAACAACACCAACAACAACACCAACAACAACACCAACAACAACACCAACAACAACACCAACAACAACACCAACAACAACACCAACACCAACACCAACACCAACACCAACACCAACAACAACACCAACAACAACACCAACAACAACACCAACAACACCAACAACAACACCAACAACAACACCAACAACAACAACAACAACAACAACAACAACACCAACAACAACACCAACAACAACACCAACAACAACAACACCAACAACACCAACACCAACACCAACACCAACAACAACAACAACAACAACAACAACAACAACAACACCAACAACAACACCAACAACAACACCAACAACACCAACAACAACAACACCAACAACAACAACACCAACACCAACAACAACAACACCAACAACAACAACACCAACAACACCAACAACACCAACAACAACACCAACAACAACAACACCAACAACAACACCAACACCAACACCAACACCAACACCAACACCAACACCAACACCAACACCAACACCAACACCAACAACACCAACAACACCAAAAACACCAAAAACACCAACACCAACAACACCAACACCAACACCAACACCAACAACACCAACACCAACAACACCAACACCAACTACACCACCAACACCAACTACACCACCACCACCACCACCACCAACACCAACAACACCAACAACACCAACAACACCAACAACAACACCAACAACACCAACACCAACGCCAACGCCAACGCCAACGCCAACGCCAACACCAACAACACCAACACCAACACCAACACCAACACCAACACCAACACCAACATCAACACCAACACCAACACCACCACCAACACCACCACCAACACCAACACCAACACCAACACCAACACCACCACCAACACCACCAACAACACCAACAACACCACCACCACCACCAACACCACAACACCAACACCAACCACCAACACCAACAACACCAACAACACCAACAACACCAACAACACCAACAACAACACCAACAACACCAACAACACCAACAACACCAACAACACCAACAACACCAACAACACCAACAACACCAACAACACCAACAACACCAACAACACCAACAACACCAACAACACCAACAACACCAACAACACCAACAACACCAACAACACCAACAACACCAACAACACCAACAACACCAACAACACCAACAACACCAACAACACCAACAACACCAACAACACCAACAACACCAACAACACCAACAACACCAACAACACCAACAACACCAACAACACCAACAACACCAACAACACCAACAACACCAACAACACCAACAACACCAACAACACCAACAACACCAACAACACCAACAACACCACAACACCACCAACACCACCAACACCAACAACACCAACACCACCAACACCACCAACACCACCAACACCACCAACACCACCAACACCACCAACACCACCAACACCACCAACACCACCAACACCACCAACACCACCAACACCACCAACACCACCAACACCACCAACACCACCAACACCACCAACACCACCAACACCACCAACACCACCAACACCACCAACACCACCAACACCACCAACACCACCAACACCACCAACACCACCAACACCACCAACACCACCAACACCACCAACACCACCAACACCACCAACACCACCAACACCACCAACACCACCAACACCACCAACACCACCAACACCACCAACACCACCAACACCACCAACACCACCAACACCACCAACACCACCAACACCACCAACACCACCAACACCACCAACACCACCAACACCACCAACACCACCAACACCACCAACACCACCAACACCACCAACACCACCAACACCACCAACACCACCAACACCACCAACACCACCAACACCACCAACACCACCAACACCACCAACACCACCAACACCACCAACACCACCAACACCACCAACACCACCAACACCACCAACACCACCAACACCACCAACACCACCAACACCACCAACACCACCAACACCACCAACACCAACACCACCAACACCACCAACACCACCAACACCACCAACACCACCAACACCACCAACACCACCAACACCACCAACACCACCAACACCACCAACACCACCAACACCACCAACACCACCAACACCACCAACACCACCAACACCACCAACACCACCAACACCACCAACACCACCAACACCACCAACACCACCAACACCACCAACACCACCAACACCACCAACACCACCAACACCACCAACACCACCAACACCACCAACACCACCAACACCACCAACACCACCAACACCACCAACACCACCAACACCACCAACACCACCAACACCACCAACACCACCAACACCACCAACACCACCAACACCACCAACACCACCAACACCACCAACACCACCAACACCACCAACACCACCAACACCACCAACACCACCAACACCACCAACACCACCAACACCACCAACACCACCAACACCACCAACACCACCAACACCACCAACACCACCAACACCACCAACACCACCAACACCACCAACACCACCAACACCACCAACACCACCAACACCACCAACACCACCAACACCACCAACACCACCAACACCACCAACACCACCAACACCACCAACACCACCAACACCACCAACACCACCAACACCACCAACACCACCAACACCACCAACACCACCAACACCACCAACACCACCAACACCACCAACACCACCAACACCACCAACACCACCAACACCACCAACACCACCAACACCACCAACACCACCAACACCACCAACACCACCAACACCACCAACACCACCAACACCACCAACACCACCAACACCACCAACACCACCAACACCACCAACACCACCAACACCACCAACACCACCAACACCACCAACACCACCAACACCACCAACACCACCAACACCACCAACACCACCAACACCACCAACACCACCAACACCACCAACACCACCAACACCACCAACACCACCAACACCACCAACACCACCAACACCACCAACACCACCAACACCACCAACACCACCAACACCACCAACACCACCAACACCACCAACACCACCAACACCACCAACACCACCAACACCACCAACACCACCAACACCACCAACACCACCAACACCACCAACACCACCAACACCACCAACACCACCAACACCACCAACACCACCAACACCACCAACACCACCAACACCACCAACACCACCAACACCACCAACACCACCAACACCACCAACACCACCAACACCACCAACACCACCAACACCACCAACACCACCAACACCACCAACACCACCAACACCACCAACACCACCAACACCACCAACACCACCAACACCACCAACACCACCAACACCACCAACACCACCAACACCACCAACACCCAACACCACCAACACCACCAACACCACCAACACCACCAACACCACCAACACCACCAACACCACCAACACCACCAACACCACCAACACCACCAACACCACCAACACCACCAACACCACCAACACCACCAACACCACCAACACCACCAACACCACCAACACCACCAACACCACCAACACCACCAACACCACCAACACCACCAACACCACCAACACCACCAACACCACCAACACCACCAACACCACCAACACCACCAACACCACCAACACCACCAACACCACCAACACCACCAACACCACCAACACCACCAACACCACCAACACCACCAACACCACCAACACCACCAACACCACCAACACCACCAACACCACCAACACCACCAACACCACCAACACCACCAACACCACCAACACCACCAACACCACCAACACCACCAACACCACCAACACCACCAACACCACCAACACCACCAACACCACCAACACCACCAACACCACCAACACCACCAACACCACCAACACCACCAACACCACCAACACCACCAACACCACCAACACCACCAACACCACCAACACCACCAACACCACCAACACCACCAACACCACCAACACCACCAACACCACCAACACCACCAACACCACCAACACCACCAACACCACCAACACCACCAACACCACCAACACCACCAACACCACCAACACCACCAACACCACCAACACCACCAACACCACCAACACCACCAACACCACCAACACCACCAACACCACCAACACCACCAACACCACCAACACCACCAACACCACCAACACCACCAACACCACCAACACCACCAACACCACCAACACCACCAACCACCACCAACACCACCAACACCACCAACACCAGCTGCCAACACCACCAACACCACCAACACCACCAACACCACCAACACCACCAACACCACCAACACCACCAACACCACCAACACCACCAACACCACCAACACCACCAACACCACCAACACCACCAACACCACCAACACCACCAACACCACCAACACCACCAACACCACCAACACCACCAACACCACCAACACCACCAACACCACCAACACCACCAACACCACCAACACCACCAACACCACCAACACCACCAACACCACCAACACCACCAACACCACCAACACCACCAACACCACCAACACCACCAACACCACCAACACCACCAACACCACTAACACCACCAACACCACCAACACCACCAACACCACCACACACCACCAACACCACCAACACCACCAACACCACCAACACCATCAACACCACCAACACCACCAACCCCACCAACACCACCAACACCACCAACACCACCAACACCACCAACACCACCAACACCACCAACACCACCAACACCACCAACACCACCAACACCACCAACACCACCAACACCACCAACACTACCAACACCACCAACACCACCAACACCACCAACACCACCAACACCACCAACACCACCAACCCTACCAAGCACCACCAACGCACCACCATGCACCACCAACACCACCAACACCACCAACACCACCAACACCACCAACACCACCAACACCACCAACACCACCAACACCACCAACACCACCAACACCACCAACACCACCACCACCACCAACACCACCAACACCACCAACACCACCAACATCACCAACACCACCAACACCGCCAACACCACCAACACCACCAACACCACCA
>JANEYF010004667.1:0-27500 GCA_029963845.1 Rhamnusium bicolor | reverse complement strand
TGAGATAAGTTTTGGAAGTATTTGACGTTTTGACAGTTCTTAGAAGTTGGACATTTTGGAAGTTGGAAGTTTTGGCGTTTCGATGGTTCTGGAAGTTTTGGAGTTTCAGGAGCCTCTGTGCGTTTTGGAAGTTTTAAGTGGAAGTTTCTGTGAGTTTTGGAAGCAGGTGAAAGTTTTGGAAGTATTAGACGTTTTGACAGTTCAAAGAAGTTGGAAGTTGAAAGTTTTGTGGTTTCTGGGGTTTGGACGTTTTGGAGTTTTGGGAGTTTTGAAAGTTTTGGAGTTTAGGAAGATTAGGAGTTTAGGGAGTTCCTGTGAGTTGTGGAAGTTCTAGAACTTTTGGGGTTTTGGGAGTGTGCGTTTGGAAGTTCGGAAGTTTTAAGTTTTGGAAGTATTAGACGTTTTGACAGTTCATAGAAGTTGGAAGTTTTGGAAGTTGGAAGTTTTGGAGTTTGGATGGTTCTAGAAGTTTTGGAGTGTCGGGAGTTTCTGTGAGATTTGGAAGTTTTAAGTGGAAGTTTCTGTGTTTTGGAAGTTGGTTGAAGTTTTGGATGTATTAGACGTTTTTACAGTTCATAGAAGTTGGAAGTTTTGAAAGTTGGAAGTTTTGTAAGTTGGAAATTTTGGAAGTTGGAAGTTTTGGAAGTTGAAAGTTTTGTGGCTTCTGTGGTTTGGAAGTTTTGGATGTTTGGGAGTTTTGAAAGTTTTGGAGTTTAGGAAGTTTAGGAGTTTAGGGAGTTCCTGTGAGTTGTGGAAGTTCTGGGGGTTTGGGAGTTTTTGTACGTTTGGAAGTTCGGAAGCTTTGAGTTGTTTTGGAAGTATTAGACGTTTTGACAGTTCTTAGAAGTTGGAAGTTTTGGAGTTTAGATGGTTCTGGAAGTTTTAGAGTTGCGGGAGTTTCTGTGAGTTTTGGAAGTTGTAAGTGGAAGTTTCTGTGAGTTTTGGAAGTTGGTGGAAGTTTTGGAAGTATTAGACGTTTTGACAGGTCATAGAAGTTGGACGTTTTGGAAGTTGGGAGTTTTGAAAGTTGGAAGTTTGGTGGTTTCTGAGGTTTGGGAGTTTTGTAAGTTGTGGAATTTAGGAAGTTTAGGAGTTTCGGGCGTTCCTGTAAGTTGTGGAAGTTCTGGAAATTTTAGTTTCGGATGTTTCTGTGAGTTTTGGAAGTTGTAGAAGTTTTGGAAGTATTACACGTTTTGAGAGTTCATAGAAGTTGTAAGTTTTGGAAGTTGGAAGTTTTGTATGGTTTCTGGGGTTTGAAAGTTTTGAAGTTTTGGAAGTTGGACGGTTCGGAGTTTCGGGAGTTTCTGTGAGTATTGGAAGTTTTGAGTGGCAGGTTCGTGTTTTGGAAGTGGAGTGGAAGTTTTGGGAGTTTAGGAAGTTTTGGAGTTTATGAAGTGTTGGTGTTTCGGGAGTTTTTGTGAGTGTTTGAATTAGGAGTTTCTGTGAGTTTTGGAAGTTGTGGGTGCAGGTTTTTGTGAGTTTCGGAAGTTGAGTGGTTGTTTTGAAAGTATTATACGTTTTGACATCTTAGTATCTGGAGGTTTGGAAGTGTTGGGAGTTTAGGAAGTTTTGGAAGTTTTGGAGTTTATGAAGTTTTGGAGTTTCGGGAGTTTTTGTGATGTTTGGAAGTTCTGAGTGGAAGTTTTGGAAGTGTTAGACGTTTTGACAGTTCTTAGAAGCTGGAAGTTTTGGAAGTTCCAAGTTTTATGAGTTTTCCGGGGTTTGGAAGTTTTGGAGTTTTAGTAGATTTTGTGAGTTTTGGAAGATGAGTGGAGGTTTTGGAAGTATTAGACGTTTTGACGTCTTAGAAGCTGGAAGTTTTGGAAGTTGGAAGTTTTGCGGGTCTTGTGTGGGAAGTTTTCTGTTTAGGAAGTTTTGAAGTTTTGGGGGTTTTGGAGTTTTGGAAGTTTGGAAGTTTTAGGAGTTTTGAACGTTTTAGACGTTTTGGAGTGTAGGGGTTTTTGAGTTTTGGGAGTTTTGGAGTTTGTGAAGTTAGGAAGTTTTGGAATATCGGAAGTTTTGGGAGTTCTGGTAGTTATGAGTGGAAGTTTTGGAAGTATTAGACGTTTTGACATCTTAGAAGCTAGATGTTTTGGCAGTTGGAAGTTGTTGAAGATGGAAGTTTTGAGTTTTGTGGGTTTTGACAGTTCTTAGTTGGAAGTTTTGGAAGTTGGAAGTTTTGGGAGTTTTATGTTTTGGAGTTTTGGAAGTTTTCGAGGATGTTGAAGTTTTGGAAGTTTTGGAAAAATTTTAGAACTTCGGACATCTGACCAGACGTTTAGGATCTCGAAATCTTCTAATTTTCCGAGTTTCGAATTTTCCAAACTTCTCACACTTCTCTTGGACCTCTTGGGCATGAGCCCATGGACACGTGAACTTCATAAAGATATAAGGATACAAATAGAATGATACATTATTTTTTAAATTTACGTAATTTCTATCAAATTTCTGTTTTATTAGTGGTATGTAACAAGTCTACCGTGATGTCAGTAATTGAGCTTTGGAAGATTAGAAAAGCACGAAGGTCCGAAGTCCAAGGACAACTTAATTTATAATTACAAGTTACCCAACAACTTCAGTCAGTCGTGTCTTCAGTTATTCCTCTCTTCGATGGAAAGAGTATCTTTGTGAATGTTAAGGATGTCGTTGATGATGTCGTAGTTGAGATTATCATGGTTAATGATGTCGTTGTTGGTGATGATGATGTTGAGGATATCGTGTTTTATGATGTCGTTCAGGATGTCGTTGTTCAGGATGTCGTTGTTGAGGTTTCGTTAATGTCGTCTTTGCTAATGTCGATGTTGATGTTGTCTTTATGGTGTTTTTGATGATGTCGTTGTTTGTTGACGTATTTGTTGCTGATATAGTTGTCGATGTTGGCAATGTTTATTATATCGCTGATGTTTATTCCGTTGTTGTTGCTGATGTCTTTGATGACGTCGACATTGATGATGTTGATTAATATGTTGGATAATGTTATTGATTATGTTGTTATGTCCTTACTGAAGACGTCGCTGTTGAAGATTTCGTTGATGTGTTGTGAATGATGTTTACATTTTTCATTATATCATTGCGTGTTAATGTCGGTAATGACGTCGTTATTGATGACTTGTATGATTTCCTTGTTGATTATATTTTTGATGATGTCGTTTTTTATGACGTCACTGTTGCGTAATTGATAAAAAAACCAAAAATATAAAATACAGAAGCGCTGTGGGCATTACACTAACAATCCTTCATATTCGGCAATAAAGTGAACGATAAATGAGAACAATGAGCAGTTTTTAAGTACTTAGTGCTGCTGAAAAAGTTCTTGCGTGGGATGAGTAACTACAAAAATTCAGTAGCATTTTTCAAATGGTTCATGTCTATAGGAAATGTTAATAAAACCTTAAACAGTTACGGTCTTAAGATACAAGCATTTTAATCTGTAAAAAATAACATTAACATTTAGATGTTTATCTTCAGATGACATTTCTCAAGTTCCCAGCTGCTGTGTCTCAACCATATTCAGAATATTTCGGCTGTTGGAGTCTTGGGTTGCTGATGTGTTGGTGTTGAGATTAGAGTGTTAGGATTAAAGTGTCGGTGATAGGGTGTTGGTGTGTTGGTGCTTTGCTGTGTTGGTGTGTTGAAGGTGGTATTGGGTTGCTAATGTGTTTTTTTGGTGTTTGGTTGTTGTTGTTGAGGTGTTGATGTTACAGTTGTGGTGTGGTGTTGAGTTCTAACGTGTTGATATTTTGGGGTGTTGGTTTTGAGGCTGGGGCGTTGTAATGTTGGTGTTGATGTGTTGATGTTAGAGCGATCGTGTTTGTGTTGGAATTTGATGTGTTGGGGTGTTAGGTGTTAGGTGTTGGAGTGTTAGATGCTGAGGTGTTGTAGTGTTCAATTTCAGTCAATCGTGTATTTTAGACAATTGGTAGATTGTATGTCTCCTTTGCGGGTCCTTCTGCTTTGTCGTCGACCTACACTCAACTGAAATTTAATTGTTGTTGTTCTCTCTCTTCTAGCTACTACCTGTCCTTCTATCTATCTACCTACCTGCTTAACCTTAACGTATCTATTAATGATGTAAAAAGGGCCAACTCTTGTACTCACTCTCTACTCTACTCACAAATAAAATATTATTTATACAGGCTGTCTCCTAAAAAACGCCGCAAGCCATAACTCAGTTATTTATCGTCCAATTTTAAAAAACAAAGAATTAAATGAAATGGCTCTAAATACACTATAGAGGGAGCCAGTTGCAGCGTACTTATTATTATTTTTTTTTAGGAACGATAGTCAACTTTTTTTTTCAAATAGCAGTATATATATTTTTTTATATATTATAGTGCTCATTCTTTTTCTGAATCCAACGATATATATGACATTGACTTTTGTGACACTTATCACAGAAAAGCGTCAAAATATTAGTCGATACCCCATTAGGCTGCCAGCCACTAATTCATGACAAACGTACTTAGACTAATCATCTATGTCATGGAAAACAAAAAATAATACAGCAAAGCAAGTGAAACTCAGAACAGAATTTTATTATTAACAGAAAAAAACAATACAATGAATATCATATAAAAGAAAAGCAACTTAATTAAATTCATTAACCATTATACAAAGTTCAACACGAAATAACATTAATAGAACACGAAACACATTAAATGAAGAACAACAAACAAGAAACAACTAAAGAAACAATGTAACAATGGAAATAAAATGACACACCTACAAGTGCTGCTCAAATTGGCTACCACCATAATCAAGACATAACTGGCATCTTCTAAATACTGCACGGGTCGCATTCAATATAAAATTTGGGGGTATTTCACGACAAGTACGTATAATTCTTTGCTAAAATGACATATATTTGCTTTGATGTACTATTTTTTGTTTTCCAGGAATTCGAGGCATACGTGATTAGTCTAAATACATTTGTTGTTAATTAAGCGGCCAGGCGCTTTCTAATGCGGTATTGACTAATATTTTGACGCTTTTTCTGCGATGTGTTTCACAAAAGTTAATGTCATATACATTGTTGGATTCAGAAAAGAAATGTGCACAATAATATATTAAAAAAAATATATATTGCCATTTGAAAAAAAAAAGTTGACTATCGCTTTCCTAAAAAAAAATAATGATAAGTACGCTGCAACTGGCTCCCTCTATAGTGTTTTTAGAGCCATTTCATTTAATTCTCTGTTTTTTAAAATTGGACGATAAATAACTGCGTTATGGCTTGCGGCGTTTTTTAGGAGACAGCCTGTATAAGTATTTCGATACCAAGTTGAGGATTTACGAAATTAACTGTAAAGACTGTAATCAATAGTACGTAGGACAAATTAGAAGATCAATTCAAACTAGATTCAAAGAGCATATGGCTCAAATCAAATATGGTAGAACAGATAAGTCTAGTGTTGCCCAACATGCATTTGAGAACAGCCATAGAATAGATATTAGAAATTTAGGTTTAATTAGGAATGTAACAAATACTAGACAGCTGATGCATTTGAAAGCTTGGAAATCACATAGTGTAAAAACAGTATGAATAGTGACAGAGGGCCAATCCCAAATAGCCCGCTTTATTGGTTAGTGATGACAACAGTTTAGGTATAAATAGGATACAATGTTAGCATAAGATTAGTTTTAATCATTTCCAGATGATGCCAACTTGGTTGGCGAAGCGTGTGTTGAGTGCAGTATATGGTGTTTTGGTGTTTCGTGGAAAACTAAGTCAGTATTATCTTCACACCACGGTTCCAACCCACATCAAAACTGCTACTTGCAAATTTTATTTGCAAAACTTAGTCTTTGCGTACGATAGATGCAAGACTTGATTTTTGAATCCTTTAATTGTAATTATTTCTTAATATTGTGTGATTTTTAGCAAAAATTCAGTCTTCTAATAATAAATGTCTACAGCGTTATTTTTAAGACAATATAGGTAAGTGGTATATAAACTAAATTATTGGAAAACATATTATACGTGTAAATTTACAAACTGTGGTGTAAAATTATACATTAATATAAGTAGAAAATGAGGTAGGGTATCTTAGGACGGCCCTAAATCAATCAATATTGTATGGTAAATTTCTCATAATTTTCATAAATTTAATTACACGTTCATATGTAATATTATTTATTGTTTGTGGGTAATTTGGACATAAACTAACAACTACTATTTATTTATATTGTTCGGTTTCTGCATTTAATATATGCCTTCATCAGAATCTACAATGAATGTAATACAAGTTATTTATTTATTTGAGACAACGCAACATCAAAAATATACTTACCAATATAGCCAGATATTTTTACACCGTAACACGGTTTCGTCAACATCAGATAATTCATATAACATTTAAAAAAACAATTCAACAATGTATGGTCTTTTTGTATAAAATGTAGAAATATTTTAAAGAAGAATTGCGATCATCCAGCAATTTATATTGAGGTTAAATTTTACATATTCTTCTTCTACTGCCAAAGTACCTAATAAATTGAACAACAATAGATCATTTAAAGACACAATATACACAATAGGATCTGTCTTTTTGTGTATTTTTGACGTCTCAAATCAATAAATAACTTGTATTACATTCATTGTAGATTCTGATGAAGGCATATATTAAATGCAGAAACCAGTCAATATAGATAAATAGTAGTTGCTATTTTATGTCCAAATTACCCACAAACCTTCTTGTTGTAAATTATATAAAATTGAATTATTTATTGTGTCAAATTACCTTTCCTAATATCGTAATATTACAATAACAAACATAACACTAAGCACTGTGGACTATACACACACTGGTGTGTTAAAATTATTTAATATTTTTTACTGTATGCACAACACCGTTCCGCGACAGCAATTTAGTAAACTTTGGCGAAAGTAACTAACTCTACCAGAGAAAATTACACGCGGTCACAAGGCAACGCCAGTTGCAGAGCAGCGGAACTCGTGCTTAGTTGCCTATAAATTATATATGACAAATCCCGATTTCCAGCATAGATCCTGGCTGCACGATCTGTAATATATGCAACTAATATTACAGATTGTACTGATTCTGCGGTTGGCTCCTTGTGAAACATTATTAAATATTTTAAATAAACAAAGAAAATTTGCTTTTAAATGTTTCAAAATTATATTTTCACTCTACACGTGTTTCGGCTTTTTAGGCCCTTTTCAAGAGTACAGATGAGAGGTACAGTATCTCTCATCTGTGCTCTTGAAAAGGGCCTAAAAAAGCCGAAACACGTGTAGAGTGAAAATATAATTTTGAAACATTTAAAAGCAAATCTTCTTTGTTTATTTAAAATACTATTACAGGTATATAAATAAATGCATACATATCGATAAATTTAATTATATAAAGACTTTAAAAAAACATCATCTTTTTATATACCTGCCGGCAATGACAACAGCAAATATTCCTGGTACCTGGTGATTACAATAAGCTGCTACTAGAGGAAAACACGTCTTAAAGTTTCAAGTTAGGTACTGTGGCGTATTGATCAGATTACCTAGAGCTCGACTTGTTTTTTTGGTACATGTACTACAGAGACAACCACGATGATCTTGCATATGCTATTACTGATGAAAGGTAATAAGTTAACCTTGAAACCCGTCCATGGCTTGCAACAGTGTACAAACATGCAAAGAAATCCTGCTTAAGTAGTTTCTGGGATCAATCATTTAGCGGTAGCTTGTATTTAATCACCTACCTCTTCTGCATTTGTCAACGATGAGATTCATTGACAATGCAAATAAACTGTACGTTTTTTAGTTTTATTTATAGTGTGATAGACATTGGAATAGTAATTTTTACTATTTTCCATTTACTTCATGTAAACAATCGTTATGATTATTACAGAATAAAATACCCTATCGTCAGTGAAGCGAAATTGAAAATACATAGTATAGGTGTGGATAAGCTAGGATTTATTGAAGCGGGAGCTTGCCGATTAGCAATATTTCCGAGTGATTCTCTGAATTATACACTTCGCGCGTTGGAAATCCAGAACAGCTCGGCATTCTTGAAATTGTTTTAATTAGTAAAGATTTTTTTACTGGGTTTGCATTTGCTTGTCCCTTTTATACATTTAACTTTTCATCTGCAAGGTTTGTCGCATGGTAATTGAATAGTAAATAATAAAAAAGTAAAAGTATATGTATAGCCAAATACAATTTATTGCAAGAAAATTAGATGTGCATATTAAGCTCTAATCAGAACTTCTTCAAAATACATAATTATCTAGTTACTAATTCACCTTTACAAAACCTGATCATGAAAATTTATTAATACAGCGTGACCCACTTACACGTTACACGATATACACAGTGAATCATAATTATGGGACAACAATTCAGGGGCCGATAGTAGACAAAATTATTTTTTGTCTACCATCGGTAGTGTAGTTTGGTATAGTTTGCGAAACAGATATTGTGATGGGACGTCCGGGGTAAAACGATACGAAACGCAGAGCCGGATTTAACTGTATTTTTCCCTCGTTTACTTTTTCAATGTAGGTTTTTGTGCTCAGTTTAGCTGGCAACAATTTAACAATTGTACAAAAAGGTATTAAATTGAAATAAAAGTAGTGAATTTAACGTATTGACTACACATATAGCAGTTACAGTAATCAAGTTTGCATAATATAAATTGTTACTACCCAGCAAGAACCGCGAGGAGGTATGAGCATTTCTTGCCAGGAACGGAAGAGTATGGAATATTAGTACAGAGGAGATTTAAAAAGTAACAAGAAAACTTTAAAAAGAAAATAAAAACAAAAAATATTCTCTCAAAATGGTAACAGAAATAAATATTTTTCTCAATAAATGAACTAAAAATAAATTCTAATAGTAAAGTTATTACTATAATAAAAACAGAAAGGCATTTTTTGTCAAAATAAAAAAAAAATAACATTAATAAATAATAACATCCTGAAAAAGAATGTTTCTCAAGCACTGAACCACGGAAACGGAATTAAATAATGCAGTTGATATCACAAAAATCACTTCTTCACTTCAAATCACTTCACTTTACCTCCCCTCACATTCCATTTTCCTCTGAATCCTCGTATTTCTCACCCTCTTCTTCATTTTAAGATGAGCTACTATCCTCGTTCAAATTTATAGTAAATTTATTTCCACTATTTACATGAAATTTGTCAATTTTTAAATAATCATCCTCAATCATAATTACTATCCCAATTTTTGTTCCCAATCTTCCTTGTTAATTTTCGACACTTCATTTTAAATTAACTCTACAACTTTTTTATCGAATTTCGGAAACATGTTTCCTTTTCTGACATTTTTCTTCAATTTACACCAAATCAATTCAATCGGGTTGAAAATTCAGAAATATGGCGGTACTCTCAACACTTTGTGGCCATATCTCTCCGCTACATTATCTATAATATACTTTTTCTCATAATTTTACATTTGCAGACTTCCAACAATTTTGCTTTATTATAATTTGCCTCATAATATGGATCATGTTTCACTAAAAAAATTTGTAACTCCAGCTTAGTAGAACTCTTCTTAGGAATTTTATACAGTTGTCTCTAATGGTACTTTGCATTGTCAAGAACCATAATGCTATTCGATTTTAATTTTGGAATCAGTGCATTTTCAAACCATTCTTCAAATATTTCTCCCTCCATGTTCTTGTGGTAATCCACGTTACACTCTTCCAAGTTTTTTCGCACAGTTTCAATGCATTATCAATCCAACCATCAACTGACCCACAGTGTAATATAATCAACCGAGTCCCTTTATTAGGAGGCAATGAGATTGCTTGACATTTCCTAGATCCATCAGTCCATCCTTTTTTTATGGTGTCATGAGTATTATACCAAGTTTCATCTAGATAATAAATTGGTTTATTTTCTCTTCTGAGTTCTTTTATCTCTTCTAGATATGAATTTCGCCAATCCACCTTTTTGTGGCCTACTTCTACTCCTGTATCATCACACAGATGTCTCATAACTAGTACCAACATATTTTTTTCTTAAAATCGGTAATTGTGATTGCAGTGATATTTTTAATATACACGTGTAAATGTAAATTTCAACAAAAAAAAAAATCATTACATCCAAGTAGTTGGGAGAAAGTCAATAATAATACAGGTATGAAAGGAGGCCCCAAAGAGGTTTCAAAAAATGTTCTGATATACATGGACATTCATTTAGAAAAATTTTACTTGACCTTGTAGAATCATCTTAGCTCACACTGTATATTCGAAAACAATTTCCGGTTATAGACTTTTTTGTCTAGTTTACTTATGTTTTTAAATCAAGTTCTAGATCATAGAACTCGACATATCGAAGTCGGACGCACTATTGCCCCAACCTGTATAAATAAGTAAACTTTTCCGAAAGCTTGACAAATAACACAGAGTTTTCCTTTTCTCCGACCTAGATTATTTGCGCTTTTGACTGCAACCTCAAAAATTTTCACACACATATGCAGACTACATTCTTGAGAGATTTCGTCACATCCGGTATAACCGGAAATGAGGGCAACTTGCTTATTTTAAATGGAAGACCCTATGTATTATTACAAAATCGGAAAAAGCACTAAATTTTGATTAAAATAAAGGTACATAATCGAGTTTATCTTAAGTATCTAAGGAAATACAGAGGGTTAAATAGAACCATATCGTGTGACGTAAAAATTAAAAAATGAAAAGTTAGCCATGATTTAATTATTATTGAAGAAATATGTTACGTATCCCAAAATGTATATTTTATATTACATTAATTTATAATTTATTTTCAATCTTAGATTATAACAAATGCACAACTATGTCATATGATAAAACAAAGACAAGAGATTGAAAGATACCCAATAAGTAACACTATAGTTTAAAAGTTACTCGCCAAACAGTAACTCCTGTAAGTATTTTAAGTTGGTTAGTTCTCTTAATATGCAGTTTTGGGAGACTGTATTTAGTGTATCTCTGAATAAAACGGCTTGATCGTCGATTAGCAATGCATGATAAATCACTCAGTATTTGGATGTCGTGTTGTAGCAAATAAATGCTCGAGCACAGACTTTAAGCACAGTAAATGCGCTAATAGCATTTACATAGGATAAACAAAGCCTACTATTAATCTTATGTACTCTTGACGAGAGCTTTTCGCTAAGAGGATGCTACGCGAAGAACACGCCTTGGGTGTAAACGATTCCCGATTCTCGAATAAAATACTATATTTGTATCAAGCGGCTATTAATCTTGATATTGTGAATAATACAGGTGCTTTAAGCAGGATATGGATATTGGCATAAACAAGTTGAGTTGCGTTTTCCGCAATCCTGCCCCTCATTGCTGCATCTGTTACAGTTGTTGATAGCGCTTACAGATGTACAATTAGTTTAATGGTTGCTTAGATATCTGTCATTAAACGCTTCTAAAAGCCTACGTCACTAATTGCATAACGTCTATGTTACATCACATAGTGTTTATTAAGAAAACCGAATCCCTTTATCCCAGCACAAGTGTTACCATACCTTACCCCAAACTCAATCTTCCACAGTTTAATTTTCGTGTTGCTTCTAACTACATAACTTTATAACTAATCCTGTTTTATTGGTTTAAAATTACCTGATTTAATTAGATATCGACTGGGGGATTCTGACCTTAATTTTACTCCATTTTTAAATTACACACAAGTTTCAGTCACTATTTTATTTGTCTCTATGAAAAATGGCGCTTTTCACATTCTTAAAATTTTCAAACTAATGGTATATTCACTTAAGTAAGGGACAATTACGTCATTGTTTTATGCTCGACCTTATACTTCAGAGTGCATTCTTTATTTTCATAACACTTACAAGGTAAGCATAGAATATAGTCAGAACAATAATAATTTTACATAATATGAAATTCTGATAAATCAAAGTAAATACAATCTAATCGATTTTATTCAAAGCAGTTTCTTGCAATAAAAAAGCTTGCCTTTTTTGGATCTCCTAAAATCTTCCCATACTTTGGGATTGTCTCTTATATAATATTTAATTTTGTACGATTAAAAAAAATAAAAGAAATAGCCATGCAATTTTATTATATTTCACATGTCCATTAGGATTTAAAATCTCATCACAATAAAAAAGGTATTCTGAAAACACTGAAATTATATAATTATTTACCTATTTCTTTATACAATTTTGCTTTATTAACCGATTCGATTGCAATCTGGTATTACAATATTAATTGAAGTGGAAAATCAAAAAATGTCAACAGAAATTTTCTAAACCTACTAGTTTTAGAATTATGCTAATCAACTTTTGATTTTCTTATGGGCGTCATTTTTAACTTTGTCAGAAACACAAAAAAAATACAAATATGTTAGAAATGGTATTTTTATGAAAATCAGTTTATATTATTTTTTAAGCGTATTTACACAATTTTGATCAATATAGGAAGCAATTTTCGTGGAAAATAGAACGATTTTTCTAAATTGCCAACAAATTTCCCTTAACAGGGAACAAAATTGGCCCATTCAAAAGTGTTTAAATTTATTTCAAGTATCCAGCTTCCTTTTCAGGTTAATTTTGCGGTAAAAGTTAAAGTTGTTTGGAAGAAATAGAATGAACATAACATAAAAATTAACGAATACATAAGTACTTTTCTCAAGTTAGTGTTTAAATGAGAATGATTGCGGGGAAATTATACACAAGGGTGCAATAGCATAACTGCGCGACGCGTGAATGTGACGCGAGTTACGGAGAAAGCTCGATTAAAGAACTTTGGCACGCAACGATCCGCTACGTTTGTGTCTCGTTCGAGCCAAATTACAAGCACCTGCAACCACAGTGGCATCGAATTCGCAACTTTTCACTCGTAAGGGGTACTACGCGCAAGCATGTAACCACAAAAATTATTTCAGGAAGAGTAACTGGTGAATTAACACAGTAGGGGAGTATGATACGAACTTTCTAACGTGTGGTAATTTGATGTGAAATATTCTGCAGAATTTTATTAAAAGCTATTATACTTAGATAAACAACAATTACACGCTCAATTTTGACCCTAATTTAATCACTGTTATCCCTAAGATGTGGGGCCAAGGTCATTATTTTTTAATGGCAATAGGCGCAGTTTTTAGTATTTTCTGAAAGGAAATATATTTCTGATTCCAAAAGTGTATCATAAGTGTGGGCTCGCATAAGAAATATTTTGAGAAAATAATTATTGCAAATCTTAACTTTAAACGAAAAAATTTTATTCAAATGAAAACTGTGGTTCGTCGCACCCATAGCACAGAATAACATAAAATCATTATGAAAAAAAATATATATAAACAAAAATAATTATTGAAAATCTTAACTTTACAAATGAGGTTACTAATTTTTAAATACTATTTTTATTTTGAACCCTAAATATTTCGTGATACGCCAATGGCCATTCTATGTACGACAGGAAGAATATTCATCTCAATAATTTCAAGATTTCATTGCTCTTAAGATTTTTTTTTCTTTGACGATTTTCGAGTTATATATTAAAATATAGGTACACCTTTGCATATTATTAAACCAAAAGCAAAAATCAATAATAATAATTTTAAATAATTAATAAACTTATTGGCACAGTAGTGCTTATATATAATTGGGATTTTACAAGACTTTGTATCTGGGGATATTTAAAACTGAAAATTAAAGATAAACAAAAAAAAATTAAAATCAAATTTTTAAGTGAAAAATATTCACAATCAGAATAAATTATGGGTTAGATACATCAAAACATATTAACATTATTTAGTAAAAAAATTACAACAAACCTCATGAACAATACTCATTAATCAGACCTATGATGTATCCTTATCCAATAAGAAACCGCCTTTTTGAAAAATCTTTATTTCTGACTGGATATAACTCGTAACAGCCGTTATAATAATAAGGTATGAGGATACAGCATAGACCTAAATATTAATTCATCAAATGTCAAAATTTGGAGACACCTTTTTACATATTGTCTGAACGTTATTTATGGCATTCTCTAAATTTTTTCTTTTTTTTTTGGGACTACTACCACATGAATAATTCTTCGTTATCTAAAAAATTTATTATATACCCAATATGTTACTGGAAAAATAAACCTCCGTTAAACCTCAGAGGGTGTTTTGAGAAGTTATACAATATTAATTTTGCTCAATTCTACTTTTAATATCGGTAACCACGTCGTACCAAAATCTACAGAGCAATGGGATAAACATTTTCCTTCATTCAATAATATTATTGCCGATTCCTTAATTTTTCTCTTTTTTTGCTGTCCGCTTCTTTCAACAACATTTTTCCCAAATCCCACTTTATTCTATGTCCATTTTTCTAAGCATGCTCGCAAATATTCGATTTTTCAATTTCATCCTCTCTAAAATCAAAAAACTATATTTACAGTATTCCATATGAGTGTAATAAACATTATGTGGGAGAGTTATCGAGACCTCTCAGTGTAAGACTAGGTGAGCATAAGAGTTATATTAGAAAGGGTGAAATTTAAAAATCGAATATTTGCAAACATGCTTGGGAAAAAGGACATAGAATAAAGTGGGATCCGGCAAAAATTACAGTGAAAGAAGCGCACAGCAAAAAAGAAAAATTAAGGAATCGGTAATAATATTATTGAATGATGAAAAATGTTTATCTCATTGCTTTGTAGATTTTAGTACAACGTGGTTACCGATGTTAAAAAAGAATTTTCAACAACATTAATATTGCATAATTTTTAAATTATATGTAAGTATCTATGGATATCACATACACAAATAATATATGTGTCAAATTTCACGCTTGACATATTCTAAAAAAAGATAAATAACTTGGAAAAAGGAAACAGATTCGTGTTACGAAACGTTAGGAAATTATATGAATATTTTTGTGTACCATATTAGTTGTGAAAAAACACACTCTGACTAATATTTTGACGTAAAGTTATAGGCGCAGACCGCAGAGGTTTATTTTTCCAGTAACATACTGGGTAACTAATTATATTTTTTAGATAACGAAGAATTATTCATGTGGAAGGAAAAAGGAAAACATTTTTACATGTTTCAAATAAGAGAATCTATTATTTTGAGAAATGTCTACTTTTCGTTATTTATCACTATGTTACATAACGGTTTTTTGTTTTTATTATTATTTGACGATTCATAATTAACATCAAGCGAGAATATCTGAAAAGTCTGTTTGGTATTTTCATGAAAATCTGAACAAAATAAGATCATATTTTCACATGATGTTTTCCTTTATCGTTGAAAGTAAGAGTGCGACTACAACAGCGCACCGCACTTGGATACATAGGCTGGTACCCAAGTCTCGCACGTGCCGAAAATAAATGTATTGTTTTAAAAGTACGCGGCCGCAACAACGCACCGCGCCTGCCATAGCCTTGCTTAGAGAAACAGAGCTTAATATTATTTTGACCGTCGCCCATAGCATTTTACTTATAATGTAGTCATCACAAAAAGATCACATTATAGTTTTGTTTTTGTTTTTGTACACATACCTTTATGTAAAGTTTGACTCGAGCAAAATATCTTCTTCATCCAAAGAAGACGAGGAAAACTACATGCTTATAGGGCGAATGTCTACATAAAACTGACACGGAAAAGCGAGGGTGCGTCAATATAGCCACCTCAAAGTAAGGATCTAAACGAAGCTAAGCAAGCAATAATGGTCCAGACTATAGTACCAGGTATGAGCCAGGCAAGGGGTGGTGCGACAAAAAAAATCAAGGGGTTTTAAATCAGATGACCTTGGAGGCCACCTCACAGGACTATTCGTTGAAATTACGTTTTTCCGAATCTCCGTTGAAGGTAATCAATTACTATCCTTGAATTACGAGGAGGAGCACCATCTTGTTGGAAATACATTCCCTGTAAATGGAAAGGTAATTCAGCTCAACTGTCCTCAATTTCATTTTGCACAAATCTTAAGAATCTGGCACCAGTCAGGGGTCCTTCAAATATTATTGGACCAATGATTCTACTACCGATTATTCCAAGCCAAACACTGAAACAGAACCGCAGTTGAAAGTTGCCCTCCCGTAATAAATTTTGATTTTCTAATGACCAATATTTTGTATTTTGTCGGTTAAATAATCCCAAATTTGTAAACCTAAACTCGTCCGAAAATAAAATCATTCCCAAAAAATCATTGTTTGGCTGCACGTTATTCTGCAAAATCCAATTGCAATATTCCATCCTACGTTCGTAATCATTTTCGTACAAGTGCTGATTTAATTGGCATTTAAAAGATTTATAGTGGTATTTGTACAAAATTCGGCTTACTGTTTGGTGACTGATTTCCAATTCAAACCCAATTTGCCTTAAAGAAACAATCTTATCAACTTCTACTCAAGCCAAAACATTAATTTCCGTTCCTTCGTCAGGAATGAAATTTTCTTCGGTATCATTATGTTAATGTATAAAAATATTAAATTTACCAGTGCAACTAGTAGTTACATTATAAAAATCTTATTTAGCGTAGGACTATTTCCGCTACCAAGACCACCCACCACGTCAGGTGATTAGCTCGTTATTGCTTGTGTAAACACTGAAACGTGGAAATTATGCTGGACCCCGCATTTTGTCATGGGATAGGGATTTTTAATGTCGTCACAACGTAGATACACAGTTTTAGACCTCTTTCGAAAAATGTACTAGAAAGCACTATATATAATGCTCATTTGTCAGTTTTTAGTCACCATTTATTAATACAAAGAATAAAAAGCATTATATGTATCTGGAATTGAACAAATTCCTACTCGTTTTGTAGTTGAATAGATTTGTTTTTGCTCTTGTAAACTATTTTGTGGTACTACGTTATGTTAACAACCTGTATAAAACGTATGTAATATTTAGTTCCGCTACTGAGTTACATCACCCTTTATAATACTAACAAAAGATTAGTTTAGTCGGATCAGGTTTAATTACAGATTCCTTACTCATGAAAACTTAATAAAACACAAAGTGGGACCAGGTTGTCTTGTTAGTTGACTTAGTATGACTTCACTTTCTGACAAATCACGCCGTGGATGTATCCCTCGGGAGAAAATATACACTTTAGAAGTTCCCCGGGCGTCGATCCGACAAATATATAAATATCTTACCGTCAAGGTTTGCCTCAACAAACAACATCATCCCTTCAGGACAAATTTCTTTACTCTGCCTCGATATTTATTACCCTCTGCTCACACATGTCAAAATTTCAAGCCGAAGCTCAACCATAAACGGCCAACCAAAACACTTGTTATTTGCTTTTAAAAATAAATAAACGAAGTTCATAAATTAGGTACTGTAAACAATATTTAATAATTTTTATAATGAAATCCCTTTTAAAAGGTTATCTTTCTGAGAATATTAAATTTATTTTCATCAAATACTTTTTGTGTAGTTTTTGCAAAAATTGATTTTCCGAAATTTGAAAAAAAAAATTACTGCAAAAATTTGCTCATTTTATTCATTTTATTAGAATTCGAAAAACCATTACCAAGTTCACATTTTAAAAAGCCCACATTACAGGGTATTGCTGAAAAAATTCAGACAACTAAAACAATTGTTTCAATGTTATTTATTTTAATTCAAAACAAATATTCAAAATGTTGTCCATTGTTTTCCAAACAGTAGATAGCCTATTCTCAAACTCTCGTATCATGTATTGGAAAACCTCTCTTGGAATGGAGTGACAGTCTGCAGTAATTCTATGCCGAAGTTCTTGAATGTTCTATGATAGTGAAGTTCTTTAAACGACAGATTTGAGATGGCTCCACAGATAAAAGTCGATTGGCGTCAAATTCGAAGATGTTGCTGGCTACTCTATGGGTTCAATTCACTTACCGGGAAATAGTATCCAACCTTTTCCGGACGGGTAAAATATAATGCGGAGGAGAACCATCTTGCCGAAAGCATGTTTTTTTTCTCAAAAAAAGATTACCATCCTCATCAAATTGATTCTCCAATGAAATTATTAGAGGGTCAATGGTGGTTTCTAACAAGTATAAATAGATGTTGTGGGATTAGTAGCAAAATACTCTTACGCTCTAATCTGAGCTCCTTCGTTCAAGACCCTGGGAGTAGGGGGTCATTTGGGATGGGAATTCGCCCCCAAATGGGGCCCGATGTGGCTCTCGAAATGGGGCCCCTGTAGGACTCGTGCGGAGTCACCGTAGAGTTATTCCCCTGTTGGGGGGGACCGAGGTGCGCTCCCGTAATAGGGCTCCGTAGTTTTAATGCAGGTCTGCCATAGGTCTCGTGCAGCGCCCACCATAGAACATAATCTTATGTCCCCTTGATGCCCCGCGGGCAATTCATAACCTCTCTTGGAACCATCTCTCTGTTAGCAGGCCCATAGCTCCCCCGCACCTCATAACCTCATTTGGGCACGTAGACGTAGATCCCGGTGTTACGACCCTTATGGTGCTTCGGCGTTGATGCCTCTATGGTTCCATAACAATAACCTTACTTTTTTAGGCAATCCCTCACCGCTACCGATGCCTCTATATCCCCATACGGATGCCATTTTCAATAACCGTGTTGCCCAGAGATCTTGTATAACTAGATTCAAATACGCGTACATAATTGTGTTGGAAATATGTCCACGACAAACTTTGTAATTTTATCTTCTTTTGACATGAAAACGTATATGCCCCATCTTTCTCTGTACCCTTTTGCAATAACACCAATATGACAAAACAAAAGTATTCAGATAATTTGAAAATGAACATACTTTTTCCGTGCATATATCACAAAAACAAAGTATTACATATCTATTAGCTATTATTTACTTACCTATTATTATATAGAATTTTAACTAATCACGAATATGATCTCATTGTTTTTCACTAATATTCATGTAGCAATTCAATTTTATTATATTATTAAAATTATATAAACATATGCACCGTTTACATAAGGTAGTATATGCATACAAATTCTCGCAAATAAATGAATTTTAAGTTGGAACAGCTTTGATCGATATAAATTCAACATGGAGAAGAAACACTAATATACCAAATAACAGCAGCAGTCTTATATGACACGGACCCAACAAATATGACTGAATGCTCAAAAGGTAAACAAAGTTGCCTCTTACCACAAGGTTCCGGGTCCATTCCCAGTGGGGGAAAACGTATTTTACAAAAACGAAAATCAGTCTGGGTATACTCGTATTTTGGGTTTTGATGTCCCCAAATGTGTAGCCCTCTCCCGCACAAGTTACTTTAGGAACACAAGGGTCTGTATTATGTGTAATGTTTTAATTAGCTTACAATAAGATGATCCATTACTTTCGAGTAACTGAAAACTAGAATTTGCTTCTGATCATTTATAAACTAATATAAACAATAAGTACCTAATATACTAAACTAGCAATTTTATTTGACCCCAAGTATTATTTAATATTTTTATAAAATTGGTTGGTTTTTAATTTAAATTGGCGTTTTAGATTGTGATTGTTATAAAAAAATTCACGATTGTTTTATAATTAAAATTACTGATCAAATATAAAATCTATAAGGATAGTAAGGCAACTATGATATCAAATTATTCATAAACTAAAATAAAATAAAAAAATTTAAATATGAAAGATTTATTGATCAGAGAACAAGATCATTTTAGTGTATTTTTGTCGACTACTTGTCTTATCTACTTTAATTCTAGCCTCATGATGTAGCGGCAACTTTAAAAATGTATGAGCTATGATAGTAATAAGTTGAGTTTTATGATTGTCCAATAATTCCTGATGGAGTACATGGCTATTCATCCCTTCTTCATCAAACAGATCAGTGCTCTTCCGCAATAATTGTAATGTTAAATATTCTTTAATATTCTTCTTTATAAATAACTGTTCTTTATATTGTCGAATAAGGGTTTCCAAGGTGAGTGCATATCTTTATGACATCTTGGCTTGCCAATATAAGACCCCCTTGATTTTTCAATGTCAAAAGTTGCAAGTCCGATTGTTCACAATACAGGTGCAATTTACATATTGTATAGCTAACTTTCTGACTCACCTACAACTACATCTTCAACGTAGGTCGATAGTAACACTAAACTATCAAAATAATCATGATCACTTTCGATCACAGATAATGTATCCAATTCTTCACAACAGTATCTGAGTATTTGGACCACGTCCAACATGTAATATTGTTATGTGGTCCAGAGTTGTGCAATTGTCTAATTTTGAGGCAGTTATTTGATGTCTGACCAGAAGTTTCTTATATGCACTTTTACATTGTAGTGCAGATAGGTTATCATTATGGCCACCACGTCGTCTTATTGCGCTAAAGAATGGCTCTAAGTGATCTTGGCTCAACTACAAACTTAAAATAAACGTCATATAATTACTAACAACTAAATCCTTATATAAATTTCAATAACTGCTTAAACTAATAATTAATCCTAAGAAACCAGTTTTTCTATTCGATTCTATTAGTAATGTGCCATTATCATTTTTTAAATTACTTAAATATTCAATATAAACATTGATTTTTTTACCAGATTAAGACAATTTTGTGGTGATACTGATGGTGCAACCCCAGATCCGTTAAGTGTGTTCAAAGACTATTTTAAGTATACCTGTATTGCATCAATAGATGTCGAATCACGAGTTAAAAGGTACCAGTTGATCACGTAGTTTTTAACCATTTATGAAGGCTCTGTATATGTCCGCCGCACAGCATATCTTATAGAGGATCCTCCCACAACGCTAAGAAAACAGATATTATGATTGGTCATGAGAAGCTCATCAGTGTTGCCACAACAATTAATTTTATGAATTAAGATTTTAAACTAATTATTTTAGACGTTTAGAAAAACAAGTTCTTTAATGCTCTGAATTTACACAAACAGCCGAATATCTATAACGTCAAATTTAAATCAGCAAACATTATCCCTCTCAGAAAGGATTTCTTTACTCTTCACTGTGATTTATTATTAGGTACCTACAATACATCAAAAATGTTCAAGATGAGGATGAGCCAGTTATTAGTTGCGAAGTTAGCACAGTATATTTAATTTAAAAATATTATTAAGGCCCTCAGATACGAAAACTGACACATCATAAAATCAGTGTTGCTAATTTAATTTTATTATCTAAACTGTACATTTATTGTTTTTTATAGACATGCATAAACCTAGATAATTTTATAATTCTTTTTAAAAATCTGGATCTATTAATGAAATTTTAGAGTAAACATTTTTTTGAAAACCTTCGATCGGTATGATTTAAATTAAGAATTACAATCTTACATGTTGCAATACAAATTCATTATCAAATGGATTTCGAACAGATGGAAGCATAACATCGTTCATCATTAATTATTTTAATATATCTTGGTTCATCTAATCGTTCTCCTGCTATAAGCATTTTAACATGCTCAAACGTTCGCGGGAAACAGTCTGCTATTTTCTATTTTCTTCTTCGAATTTTTTACCTCTTGCGGTATACCCGAAGTTGTCCATTGTTTGAAAACTAAAATACTTTCTCGTTCGTAAAGCGACCAGGTTCCAAAAAATTCAGATGCGTATTTACAAAGTGATTTGAAAATTGAACTCCGCCTTCCTTATTTTTTATATTTATTAGGATTTTTTGGCTGTAATGTAGTTAACACGACCCTGCTCTCTAAACATGTTCTGCCTTTCTAACTGATACAGGAAAATTAATTTGTTTTACTGCTTTGATTGAAGGAGCGAGAGGATGTTCCTAAGTTCATTATCATTTTCTTGATTTGTTTTTTCTTGGGCGTCCAGAACCCACTCTTCTAGTAAAATAGTGCGTTTCTAGTTACTTACGCTTTAAATGAACAATTGTGCTTTTGTTGTAATTAATAACATCTGTGGGACGAGTGTAGATTCGACTTAAAATAGGCGTATCCGATACGAAAACTAAGCGATGGTAGTCGCAGTCGGTAATTTGGATGGAAATCCAAGTGGAACTCGGTGACCTCGTTCCGTATTCTAGTGGCTTGTATATCAGCGTATACACGCGCAATCTTAGAAGAGGGTTGTGTAGGTGATATGCCATCCTTCAGAGAGGATATAAAGCAATCGGCTCCTTGTCTATTAAATGTTAGTCAAGTAAAAACTCCCTTGTTTCGATATAGAAAAGGTTCGGCAAAATATCCAGATTGGGGTAACTAATCTCGTGGCGTCGGTAATTGGCCTTGGTAGCGAAAATAGGCCGACGTTAAAAAAAATTAATAATAAAAAAGGCATCTGCTACACGTTGTAACGCCCATCGGTGGTAAAGCCTTTCTCTGCTTCTGTTAACATGTGATTAAACATTTTTAGAATTTACGACATTAACTGAATATTAGGTAATATCACAATGACAATGGCTGATGCAAAAAATACGATTGACAAGCCACTGAATATAATCACAATTATAAAGAGAAAATAAACATTTTTCAGCCGCAATAGTGAATTATGGATGGGACCGGTAATCGACCTACTCGTAGTCGCCAGCCTATCATGTTCGATAGACGCTCGATGGACGAAAGATCAGGTGAACTTTCAGGCCATGAAAGAATGTTCACATCAGCATCTTGTAGGATGTTTCTGCTCCCGATGATGCAACAGCTGTATGAGGTCTAGCATTATCCTGCTGGAAAATAGGGTTTTCCAATCTCTGCAGATACGGCCACACAACCGGTTCCAAGACCTTGTAAATGTACACTTTGCATTCATATTTCTTGATAGGATGACTAGAGAGGACCTGCTCCATATGTTATTGTATTATAAACCATAATCCTTTTAAATGTATCCCATTTCAAACAAAACTGATTAGGTATCTGATCTTTCAGCACGTCGACGGCGACTCTTTTGCGTTTGTTATGGGTCACCATGCAGAATCGGGAATTATCACTGAACACTATCCGATTCCATTTTCGTCACACTGAACACGTTCTTGACACCACTGAAGTATTATCTCTCAGTGCCTCTGGGTCAGTGCCAAAAATCAGTACGATCGAAGACCAAAAGGAAAATATTCTTCGATAAGTGGACCTGATGGATAGTCGTTGACCAGTAGCAGTTAACTATTCATTCTCTACAGACATCGTTGTAATGAAAGAATCCTTAGATCCTGCAATCTTAAGCGGCGTTCTTCACGTGTTGTTTCATCGAGCAGCTCCAATCCCTTCACGATATTGATGTATTTGTTCCTTATTCCACGCATTCCAACATCGCATCATTGCTGAAGCCTTTCGGCAAACCCGATACTATTCCCACACATTTCAAACTCACTTAATTATTAAATATCGCACGTCTATGAACTCGACGCATTGGACGCGTTTAGCGAACACAATCGTTGGGAAGTTGACCGGCAGCAATTCGCTGAACGAGACGGTTGACTATGCGCTAACTGGAAATTGCTGCTCAAAGTAGATATCGACAAATTTTACGCTGTTTCTAATCAATACAGGTCATGTCTAGCTTTCAACGAAATTACACCTGTTAACAGTAATAATAACTAAACGGGTTGAGCGCTAGTTCTCAGCGGTTGCATTCGCTAAACGCGCCCATTATTATCGATGTTCGCAAGAAAACAAAATAATAAATCTAAAGCATATTCAAAATTTAACTTGAGTTCAATTAAAAAAAAATGTGTAAGTACCAAAAAATAATGTATCTTTCGATCGTTAAAAACTAAAGTGATTTTCACATGTTTGTGTATTATTGGGTGTTGCATTTAATGTCACACAGTGTACACAAATGATTGTACTTACATATATGAGTTTATAATGTTTATATTTTATATAATTTAGTTGCTTTGTTTATTTTTAAACAACATATTTCTTTTTGTAATCTATTCACTCAAATAAATTGAATCTGATTACTATTTTGTAACAAACTATTTGATTTTTCGCATATATGTGTCTATTTTTAGCCAAAAGCCTCAAATTATATTATTAAATAATTATAGAAGAATCAGCTTGACTGCCCCCTGATTTAGAATTTTGTAATGAAATTTTCCCACCGTTATGCGTAAGTTAGGGATATTTAGATATCAGTATTAATTTATCTCTTACAAATCTATTCAGTCTACTAAAAGTAGATAGCAGAAAAAACTTATTAAACGAAACACATTGAAAACTAATGGGATGTTTAGCGTTATCTGCAAAAAAGTTATTTAAGTGAGTGATATTTCTTAAGAATAAAAGATTGATGAAGGTGAGTTTAAGCTCCTCTATTAAACGGCTAAGCTCATCTGTCCAAGGGACGTGGAAACGAGAAAAGCTGTGCGAAGACAAAATAGGCGTTGTTTTTAATTATTGCCGGGAGATTAAAACATGCACCTAAAATGCAAAAGGATATTACCTCATTTATAATGTTATAAAGGGAAGAAAACTTTAGCCCTTGCAACCCTATAACTCCAATCTGGTCACCAGACAAATTATAATCTCATTTCATTCTTATTATACTTATTAAGAAAGTCACAAAGTTTGTTGGAAAAAATTTAACTCCTTTGTTGCCGAATAAAATCAACAAAATCTCATTAACATCGTTTTTAATAAACGAATATAACACCACGGATATTAAACGAACATTTTTACTAACTTTTTAATATAATACGATAAAGTAAATTTTTCAGTAAAAATATTTAAACCAGGAAAAATGTATTAATATAGTAGCTATGTGTACGGTTACTTTTTTTAATATTTAATTAAGTGAGAGGGTTACGACTTTCTACCTTTTAAGTATAACTTTTAGTCTTTTTTTTATTTGTGAACAAAAAAACAATTTAAGCCACTTGAATATCAATGTCTCTCACTAATGTCATAAGTAGGGCTGTCAAAATGCCCCGTGGGACAGTGGCGTACGCGAAATTAACTAATACGAGAAACAATAAACTGTTACAATTTATAACAATGTATGTAAAACTTACCCTCTTAACTAGCTTGATGAACTAGCTTGCTTATCACAAACTGGAGAAGATGTGTAGCAATTTTGCAGCATCAGGTATGTTTCTATGGTTGTCTCCATGAGTGGTGTTCGCTTTGATGAAAATATATTCTTATATTTTGAAAACGATCGTTCGACATCTACTGATGTATTACACGCATACGTAAAATAGCATTTGAACGCACTTAACGGATCTGGGGCTGCACCATTACATATTTGTCTTAATTTCGTAAAACTGATGTCCTTATTTAACACACTTGCGAACTTTTCTTTAACGCGCTCATTTGTTGCGTTACCTATAGCGTGTAGCAGTAGATTTACTTCGTCCACTATTTGCAGTGACTCCGCTAACGACAACGAACTGTTTTCTAATTTTTTTATGCTTTCATGTAATGGTTTATAGTTCTTCGCAATATTTTTTTAAAGCTATTTCAACGGAAATATCTTCGAATTTTGTCTGGCTTTCCTTAATAGCTGCAGCCTCATCTGGATTGAATTGTAGTATCACAGCTTTTATTTGTTGGAAATATTCAGCATAATAAAAGCTACCTGCAACCATGTTCTCCAACGTGTAAGAATCGGCTGTGGTGATTCAGGGGTACCGGGACACTTGCTATGAAATGCACGGAGACGTTTAGGAGATTTAAGAAACACTTTTTTTGTACTTGCTATTAATGCATCCACCTCTGTACACTATTTACGTGAAGCCCACAATCACGCTTATCCCAGCACATCAAATCTTTCTCGCACACTTTACAAATTATTTTAACACCATCATAGAATAAATCCGGGAATTTACCTATGAATTTATTCACTTTGTCAGCAAATGGCCGTTTTCTACCCCTGCGTACGTCTGCCATGCTTTATTATTAAATTAATATCAACAATACAGTACAACAAATAAAATAAAAACACAAAAACAATATGCAATAGGCCCAAGTGACTTAACGTGTACACAACTCGAAAGCTAATAATAGATTGGACTAGAGAAAGAGTTTCGCGGTCAAGGTGAATGCCGGCGACAGTAAGTACATCTGTACTCTACGACCATGATACACAGAAACGATTTGCAGCTTTAGTCATAAGCATGGGAGTGCTATGGAAATTAATCAAGCTTTATTTGTGGCATCGATATTTTATTTGCCTTTATCTGAAAATAACTAAATATTTAAGACACTTGAACGTCAATGTCTCTCTAATATCATGATAACAGAAATGCTAGGGAAACATGTGAATATTTATTACTAACATAGATATTATTTGCTTCTATCCAAATATAACAATTTAAGGCATTTCAATATCAATGAATCTCTTAGTATCATGATAATTGGAGTGTTATGAAATAAGTGAATATTTATTTATCAACTATATTATTTGCATCTATCCAATGTAACAATTTAAGGCATTTCATTATCAACCTCTATCATGACACTAGAAGTACTAAGAAGTAAATATTTGTTAGTGGTAACGATATTATTTGCATCAATATAAATAGCCAGGACTTACTTGAATATTCCAAAGTTTATTTCAAACTTATTTGCAACATAAAACGTAAATTTCTTTGACGGTGGTAAAGGGATCAAAGAAGTCGACATTTTTTATGTTGCAAATAAGTTTTAAATAAACTTTACATACTTCCTAGCATTCCTATTATCAAGATGCTGGATAGAGACATTGGCATCAAGTGTTTTAAACTGTTATATTTCGAATGATGCGATAACCTTGATAACAATAATAAAAATTCACATACTTTCTAGCATTGTCATGGTACTAGGGAGAGATATTGATATTCATGTCTTTAATTGTTACGTTTGGATAGAAATAAATAATATACAATGCCATTAATAAACATTCATATACTTCTAGCTTTTCTATTATTGTGATACTAGAGAGAAACATTGATATAATTGCTATGAATCTGGTATTTTTCGATTAATGCAGAATAATATCGATGTCACTAATAAATATTCATATACTTTGTAGCATTTCTATTGTCATGATATCAGGGACAGTCATTGGAATTTTAGGGATATTAGCAAATAATTTGAAACTGCTAATAGATATTCATAAAGTTTTTATCTTTCCTATTGTCATGATACTAGGAGATATCAAGCATCTTAATTATTATTTTTGAAGAGAAGAAAATAATATCGATGTTGTTAATAAACATTTATATACTTCCAAATTATCTAATTAATTACTCTAATCGAGCAATCCTAGATTTGTTTCAATAAAGGTGACGGAATCTAACCAGTAACACTTTATGCCCAGTTTCTCACTAAATATGCTGATTACAGTGATTACTGATCTACTTTTTTGCCTTCAAAATATTTTTCAAGTAGATCTTGAAACTTTGGAGTAAGTAAGTAAAATAAAAAATTACTTTAGTCACTTTAGATGTGTCCAACGGCTTATACATACATAATACAAGAATAATTGGGTATTACATATTCTAGGTATAACCTTAGATAAACAATAAAATTATAAACTCGTTTTAAAAATACTACAAACATGAAGACAGGTCCTCATCATTTAAGATATTTGTAATAATGGATAGACATAGATACTTTACTTTAAACTTATCCTTTGTAGGCAAT